>QKWP01000924.1:72373-86337 GCA_003550325.1 Gigaspora rosea | reverse complement strand
TAAAAAAAAAAAAAAAAAAAAAAAAAATACTGAACCGGAATAATCTTGTAAGCAGTTTATTTATTTTGTTTTTGTTTTTCTCTTGAACTATTACTAACTCTTTCTTTCTTTTGTGGATGTTCAGGTGTAAGTGTCTTTGTAAGATAAGTATTCCTTTTCTTTATATTGCTTTTTCTTTCTTGATTCAAGCTAACTCTTCTCTTCTGTAGGTTTAGTTTTACTGATCACCGGGTTTAATAAAGAATAGAGTAAGATCATTAAGATTACAGTTACTAGGACGCTTTCACTTTTTTCATTAGCATGATAAGGCTTCATGGCTACAGCGGCAATATAAGAACCTTGGTTGTGATGTTCGGGTTCAGTTCCTGGTAAGGTTTTTGTCATTGCTAACACCGTTAATAGGCTTGATTTATCGTGGTATTGCCATTGGTGGGAATCAAGATTAGTGTGCTTCTTTGTTTTCTTGTTAAGTGGCTTCCAATGCAGTCTTGCGTGTGGTCTTTCATGTGGTCTTTTGTATAGTATAAGTCTTGACTTTGTGAAAAGTGGTTTTGTACTAGAACGGGCGAACTTGATACTAGAAGGATGTGTTGGCTTGGTTTGAAACTGGTACTAGTTTAGATAAGTGTTGGTTTTCTTTTGCTTTTACTTTTTACTCTTTTTTTTCTTTTCAAAAAACTAACTAGCCTTCTCTTTCTTGTAGATCTTGACTTTATGGAAAATAACATGTTACTAGAATAGACGAATTGGCACCGAAACGAATGTTTGGGTTTATTTGTTTCGGGAAGACCGGTTTTTTGTGGAGTTGGCTTCTTGAAGCACAAATTCGATATTGGAACGGGCTTGGTATTAATTTATAATGAAGTAGCTAAAATATATAGTCACTAGCATATAACCCGTCACGTTGCTCTGGGCTTACTATATATTTCTAAATAAGCTATCCTTATTGGTAAAAGTTATTAAAGGTAGTCTATTTTTAGATTATTAAATTTTTCAAAAAATTGTAAAGTATACTAATAATAAGTTGTTCAAATAGTACTAATAAATATATTTTGATAATTTTAAACAACTTTACTTAATTATAACTTTAAAATTATTTAGTAAAATTTAAATTTAAATCTGAAATAAAATCAAATAAATCTGGTTTGGGATTGAATTAAAAATTTTGTATTTAAATTTATAAATTTTTTAAATCAAATTAAATTTTAAATATTTGATTAAATCAAATTAAATTAAATTGTGAACCCTAATTGATTTATTTAAACTAAATAAATAGTAAGAGCAATATAAACTTAGCTTGGGTTTATTTGAACCTGAAATAGAATTAAATAAACCTGACCTAGATTTGTTTGAATTCAAAAACAAAGGTTTTTTTTTGACTCATTTTTTATTCTGTTCTTTATATATTAATTTATAAAAAATAAAGTTTTTTAATACTATATTAGAGTTCTTTTTTAGAAATATAATACCAAAAAAGTTTTATTTTTTGTAGATTAATGATATATAGAGGTGCAGAATAAAAAATAGGGTTCTGTGAAAAGAACCTATTTTAATATGGTACAAATAGTTTAGTCGCATCAAATTTTATAGTAGTACTGAAAATTTTGTTGATCATTTACTTATAATATTGAATTTAATTGGTTAAAATTTTTATATATTATTAATTTTTTTATCTATTGTGCTAAAAATTTTAAAAATTTATAAATTTAAAATTACATCTTCTCAAAAATAAGCACAAAATTCTTAAAAATAAAATACGTAGTTTGATAGACTTTGTCAAAAGCTATTAAATTATATATTTTATTTTGCAACTTTAAAATTTTTTATTAAAAAGATACAATTTAAAAAAAATTTATTAATTGATTTAATGTTTTTAGACAGTTTACACTATATAATATTAAAAAGGCAATTACTATTTGTACACTAGTGTATAAACACAGGTAAATCTGATAAATTAACACAGGTACATATGATAACTTAAAATTTTGCTTATGAAACCACTCTTCGGGCTTTAACAAAAAAAATTTCTTGCAAAATTTTATATAAACTATAGTCCCTTCCAATCCCAAAGCTGACCCTAACCCTAATCTTAAATCAGATTTAATTTTGGTCTATAATTTATATTTTATGCAGATTTGCAAATCAATTAATTAGTACCCATGTACATACACATAGTGTACAAATAGTTTTTTCCTATTAAAAAAGTACCTCTTTTTTGTAAATTAATGACATAATAGAGAGTTATAGGATAAGACTAAAACTAAATTAATAAATCACTATTTTGTAGTAGTACTAAAAAATTTTTTATTTTATTTTATTTTTGTTTTTTGTTTTTAAATCTAAATAAATCTAAACTTGGTTCAAATAAACCTAATCTTTGTTTGAATAACCAATTTTTGAATCAAACAAACCTAATATTAGTTTAAATAAATCTGATCTTGGTTTAAATAAACTTGATTTTTTTTAATTTAAATAACCCAATTTTGGTTCAAATAAACCCGATTTTAGTATAAAAATAACACTTTTGGTTAAAATAAACCTGTATTTGTTTATTTGAACCTGATTTTGGTTCAAATTTTGGTTAAACTTAGATGCAAACAAAAAAGTTGCCAAAATAGGACTTGTGTAACGTTACATAACATTAATTCCGTGTAACTAAAAATTATTTTTGTAAAAACAATACAATGTGCATTTGTGTAACATAAGTGCATAAAGTAGCCAATCAGATTTTATTTTTGTCTTTATATATTTGTCTAGCCAATTAGATTTAATTTTTATCTACACCATTCTATTTTGTATAATAGATTATTGCATTAAGTTAGGGCAGTGTCATTAATCACCTGATTATTTTTTATCAGAGGCCTACCCCCCCTCTTCCTCAATATATAAATAGTCAGGTTCTTATATATAATTTCAACTTTTTTTACCCCCCTCCCCCCTAAAAAATCACCTGATTTTTGTTACTCCCCTTACAAAATTATACAGAAAGTTCTATGAAGTTAAGAATGTTTTTGCCACTATTCAGCTTTTTGCGGCCTTTACGGCCAAGAATTCTATATAAAAGGTTAATTTTAAATTTTATCTTGATTCTATTTGTTATATTTGCAATTGCCGTTTGGGGGATAATATTGGCACCCCACTTGGCTTGCGTATACCAGCACCAAATCTCATAGATACAGATGATGTGTAACCAGATTACAGTTTTGTGTTTCCTGATTTCTTTAATATTGGTTGCTTTGAAGATTTCGTCTAATGTTCGGGGAATTGAATCCTCTTCCGATATCTTCAAGATTTTGTAGGCAGTTTCCCAAATAATTCTACTTAGAGGACATTTTATAGCAAAATGTTCAATGGTTTGTGTATGGTAGGGACAATTGGTGCAGTCTCCAATGCCATTAGGATCAACGTGCACTAATCGGTACCCTAGAGGTAAGGCCCTGTACATGAGGCACCTTAAGACTCCATTTGAATTTGATCCATTTAAATTGAGAGTGGTCTTGATCTGTGCTGCTTGGAGGAGCTGGTGGTTCATATAGGCTTTTTAGAGCCTTGCAAACTGTAAAATGTTGACCCTCTATTTCCCCTATTTTGAAGTTACTAGATCCCCATGGCCAGGCACCTGTTGCTTCGATTTTGTCCTTAAATCTCTTCCAGGCAACCTTTGGTCTTGCAGGGAGTTTGTGATAGTGCCTCCATGACTGTAATATTTCTTCTATTACGAATTTCTGCTGTGATTATCTTTCTTTCTGTCCTTGCCCATAAAGAGCTGCTAGACAACAACTTAATCCAAATTGAGAGGATTCTTGCATCAAGCATGTCCTTGAGAATTGGAGCTGATAGACCACCCTTTTCGTACCCAAGTTGGAATGTTGAGTATTGTGAGAGCATTCGTGAATTGTTCTTAACCCATTTCATTATAAGTGAATCGATTTCTTTAAGTTGTCCTCTTGACGGCGGGTGAAGATAGGCCAGGTACCAGATTTTGGAAATAAGAAGTGTTTTGGCTGCAAGAAACTTTCCTCTAAATGACAAGTTTCTTTTGGAGAGCTCTTCAATTTTGTTCTTTATTTTTTTTGTCATTTCACTTCAAAGGGTTTTGCTAGGATTACCCTTGATGTTCACACTGTACCCAAGAAACGTAAAGTATTTCTGGTCATTGGTCGGAGTTTTAAAGTTATGTTGCTCTGAGAGTTCGACTCTGCTGGCATTGTTTGTTAAAGGTATAAGAATCGATTTATGTTTGTTGATGACTGCGTTTGAGGCTTTTTCATAGTCCCTAAAAATTTTGAAAAGTGTTGACCAGTCTGAGGTAGAGCTAATTCCGATTGATAGATCGTCTGCATATACGGCAATTTTGAATTTTGTATCACTAATCGGGATGCCCCTAATGTTCTGAATAATGGTCTTTATTAGAGGATTAATAGCCAGAACGTAGAGGAGAAGGGAGAGTGGGTCTCTTTGTCTTACCCTTCTTTCCACTCTGATTGGTTCTGATATTTGGCCTGAGTTAACTATGTGTGCAACTTGTGAGGAAAACAAGGCATTGATAACTTTAATAAAGTTGTGACCAAAGTTCATTCTTTTTAATACTATACGTATGAAATCGTGGCTGATCCTGTCAAATGCCTTCTGTTGGTCTAGAAAAGAAGCCAGTGCTGCTTCATTTGGTCCTTTTGATTTCTTAGTACTGTGAGGATATCCAGTGCTGAATCTGTGATAGACCTGTTGGCTATAAATGCCTGTTGAGCTGGGCCTATAATTTCATTGCAGATTGGGTTAATTCTGTTTGCTAGTATTTTCATGAAAATCTTCACATCAGTATTGACAAGCGAGATTGGTCTCTAGTTGTTAATGTTCTCTAGATCATTGTTCTTCTTGGGGATCAAAGTGACCAAGCTTCTGCTCCAAGACTTGGGAATTTGGCCTTGTGAGAGGACCTCGTTAAAGAGTTTGGCTAGTATTGGAACCATAGCCTCTTTGGTATTTTTGTAGAATTCATATGTAAGACCATCAGAGCCTGGGGGCTTATTGTTTGGAAGTTTGTCGGATGTTTGGTGGATTTTCTCCTCTGTGATGGGGTTGATTAGTGCATAATTTTGTTCCAAAGAGACCTGTGCCAGGCTTTCCGTAAGTTGAAAGGTTGCTTCCTCATCAATTGTTTCTTTTTTGTAGACCTCTTGGTAGAATTCCTTGATGTAATTAAGTGTTTGTACCTGGGATGTTCCATTTGTATTGTTGGGTTCTTTACTTTTGAGCAGCTTGTTGTAGAGTGCTTTTTTCTGAAAGAGATGCAGTTCCTCCTGTAGCTTTAGGTTAAGGTCTTCTATAATCAATTTGAGATCACTTAAGACATGGTTTTGGGCTATCTTATTGTTCAGATTACAAAGTCTTTTATGGAGCCTTTGAATGTTTCTTTCTGGAGGAGAACCGGGTTTATGGGCTCTTACTATAGATTGGATTGAACATTTACAGAAATCCCAGTCGGAGATGTTTTGGGTCTCTTGAAGTTCTTTCATTATACCAATTTTCAATTCTGGAATGTCCCAGGTTTTTTTATCAAACCTCCATTGTGTTTTGTTGGTATGCGATGGCTTAAAGTTAAATTCTGATTCCACTAGTAAGTGGTCCAAGTTCCCAAATTTTGTACTGGTATTTCTACAGAGGTGGCTGTGGCTTGCCTCTATAAAGATGTAATCCAGACATGTTGCCATTCTTTGACCATTATGTATGGATTAATAAAATGTGAGAAATGTGCTCTCTTTTGCAAACAGAACTGTGTTGGTATATTTGGTCAAGAGGGTTTGCATTAGGTTCCTTGAGCGGTCAGGTTGTGCTGGTGCACTGCTTATTCTATTGTTTTGTGGATCTAAATTTGTGTTAAAGTCGCTAGCAATGATGCAAATTCTTCTCTCTTCTACGGGTGGAGTCCAGTTTTCAAAGAAAAACGAACTCTGTCTTCGCTTTTAGGTGGAGCATAGATGTTTGTGATTTGAAATAGTTGTTGTTTGATTTCTGCATTGACTGTGATAATGCGACCATCTTGTGATTCTCTAACTGTAGTGAGCTCAATGTTTCTTTTGCCTGCTAATATTGCAGTTTTTGAGGACCAGATTGAGTTGAATCCCTATTGTTGTGCTAAGAAGTTTCTTGTTTTAGTGTCTTTTAGGTTAGTTTCTTGAATTAAAATGATATCGATATTATAAGACTTTAAAAGTGTGAGTGTTTTTTGCACCTTAGGTCTATTGTTTAGACCTTTTACGTTAAGTGTAGCGATTTTAAACATGAAAGTAGATAAAAGGATTAGGCTACACTAAGAGGAGGTAGTCTTAGTGTTGGTTCTTTAGTCCTGGCACACTCCGAGGTGTGATCCCATGGACTCTATGCTGTTAACCCGGATGTGTAAATTTCTTTTCCTCTTCTTCTTTCCTTTTTCCATTTTTATTGTTTGATTTCTTGTAGGAAACCACTGTAAATGGTTCTTCTTGTAAGATGCTTTGGGTTGAGCTTGGTTCTTTTGAATCCATTAGGATTTCTATTTCTGAGACAGTTAGAGTAGGTTTGTCCAATTCCTCAGTTGCTAATTCAATTTCCATTTTTTGTGGTACCAAACCTGTATTGTTTGGTGTTGGGGCATCGGTTATCTCTGCCCTTTCAGTTTGTATTTCACCCTCTGTATTCGTTGAGGAATTTTGAATGTAGGGGTTGTTTGGGCTGAAAATAGGGCCTTGAGTGGGAGTCTTATAAGTGTCTGCACCTTCTTTTTGGAGTTTAGCTTCTTTAAGTAAGCGCCTTGCTTCTATAGAGGCTTTAAGCTCATTACATTCTTTTTTGATGTGGCCCTCTTTTTCGCAGTAGTAGCAAACCTTGGGGGCTTCCTTCCATTCAGTCGTTACTTTATGGTCACCTACATGAGTGCATCTTGGGATTTTGGATTGTAGGTCCAGGCAGTGATGGCAAATGACAAGGTCATAAAAATTTTTATGAAAATAACTATAAATGATATGTCATTTTAAAATGACAATGTCATTTATTATAAAAAAATTTTATACAAAACCATGGCAAAATGACAAGTCATAAAAAATATTTTTATAAATGAATAATTATTGATGATCATAAAATTCATCAAATCAGCTGAATTCGATACTATCTATATCGGAGTTATTAAATTGGACTTTCCGTATAAATGCAAAATAACTCCCAAAAGTGTAATTTCAAATTATGATTGAATTAAGCTTAATCCTGGCCATTACTCAAACCATGCCCCTAGACGTTATTTTTCATTTTTACAGTTTAACATCCATTCATGGTTAGGGTAACTTAGTGTTCCAAATCGTTAGTTGAAAAACCTACTAGGTGGCAACTTTTCAACTAATCGATTTAAAAAAACTTAAACACTAATCGATTTATTATCAACTGGTTCGATTACAATTAATTGCTAGTTATCAACTAGTTATCAACTAGTTATCAACTAACTATAATTATATTATATTAATCAACTAAACGATATAACAGAAATCACAACCATGGATTGGTAACTAATAATACTTCTCTGTTTGAGATGTATATGGTGTGCATTTTTGTTATTTCAAATTTGCCAGTTTTCAGTGTGTTTTACACCAACAGGTTATCCTCCAAAGCATAAAGGCATTATTCTTCGTATATAATATAAATTGCTCCGGGTACCAATCATAGAGTCAGTACTTTACAGTTGTGATTTTTCAATTTTCACTTATTGAAAAATGATTCAGGCGATTCTTGACGTAATAGATTAATAATAATAAACGTAGTTCAAATTTATTAATGATATAATAATTTAAGTAGTTCCTTTAGTGTCACATGTTTCATTTTTTTTCAATTATACTTAAATCGTCTTTTTTGTTTTATATCTATATTTGAATCGACCTTTTTTTAAATCGCTACTAGATATTAGATCTATAATCAATTTTACAGTATATAATCTATTATAGTAGAGCTTGGATCCATTATCTGTTTTCATATTCAATTTAATGGATATTCAACAGATTTTATTATTAACTTTAGTATACAAGTGATAACAAATCCAACTTCTATATTGTGGTTATAATATTCTGCGAAATATAGGTGAACAATCTACGTCTTTTTCAAATTTCCATTACATAATAAGCGAGATGTAAAATAGTGAAAATATTAAAGGAGGGAGAGCGTATACGTTTAACTGATTTAACTTTAATAGTTACTAGTAGATAAGTTTCTGATTTACTCAAATAAAGGTCTCTTCAGCTCTACACTAGCTTACTTCCTTTATTTTCCTTAAGTAAAATCGGAGGGAACCCCTCTTCATCTGTCTCTCTCTTTATTGAAGTCAAATTCATTCGTTTATATACATTTGAATTTAATATACGACACATTGATGTGTTATTTGATACGTTAACATACTGTTTAACTCTACTACTAAGCTTAACACGTTGATGTGCTATCGAGAATGTTTATAATCTGTGACCCTTAACACGCAAACGTGCTAACACGTTAACGTGTTATGAAGATTTTACAAAAAGGTCTATTTATGTTAATCATCAGGATTGACTAACATTTAATGAATTATACAAAAATAAATGTAAGTTTCAAATAAAGAAAAGAAGATATATATACAAATTTGGGGGTAAACTAATCTGGAAATTCAGATCTCTCAATAGTATCGAATGAAGGTGACAGTCATGTGAGTGTACGTGAGAATCAAAATAGTCAAATCAAGCAACCATTCTAACAGCTCTTTATGATTCATATTAAATAATCATTCTAATCATTCTAACAGCACATTATGATTAGCGTTAAATAATCATTCTAACAGCTCTTTATGATTAGTGTTAAATAATCATTCTAACAGCTCATTATGGTTAGCATTCTAACAACTTTTGTGTTAAATAATCATTCTAATGGTTTTTTATGATTGATGTTAAATAATCATTCTAGCAGCTCTTTATAGTTAGTGATAAATAACTATTCTAAAAACTCCTTATGGTTATGTTAAATAATCATCCTAATGGCTCTTTATTGTTGCCATTCTAACAATCTTTTTCGGATAAGCATTTAGTGTTTGGATTAGGATGGTTGAGATATGGTTCATGATTTGTGAAACATTTGGTCATTCATCAACAAACGGCGATGTTTAATTGATAGATGTCACTATAATGAGATTTTAAATATATATTTTCAACCTGCGGGTCGATAGTGTAGTGGTTGCGCTCCCAGGTCGCTAAACGCAAGGTCGCCGGTTCAACCCCCACTAACGGACAAGAAAAACTATACTCGATCACGAGTTGGATGGGCTGAACAAGAAGCTAGGACCACGTTTGGAAAAATTCAGCCACACACCTCCGAATTGGGAATCCTCTAAAGTAATCTTCCGGTGAAATTCCGGTTGAAAAAAGTTTAATACCTTTGGTGCATTCCGATGGACGAAATTAATTACCTTCGGTGAAATTCCGATGGACGAACTGTGCCGGTTAAACCCTCCGGTTGAAAATAGGTCAGCCGGTATATCCGGTTGGAACAATAAGTATTTAGATACCGATTGAAATAGTCAAAAATGTACGTAGATTATTAAGGATGTAGGGACCTTTCTGGTTTAGGAAAGGCCCCATTGAATAGTATACATTAATAAAAGTACGCCAACGGCGTCCTGGGTCACTTCCGGGTTTAAAAAAAATATATATATATATATTTTCAAAATTCTTCGTATCAATGCAAATATCAATGTGATTATGAATAATTATTATATAAACTATAAATGACAAGTATAGTCATAAAAAGATAAATGATTTTTTTATGCAAAAATGACTTGTCATATGACAAGGTGTCATTTATTTTTAAATGACAATGTGCCATCACTGGGTCCGGGTCATTTGTTATTTCAAAAGTAACCAACCATTGATCTGAACAGATCGTTGTTCCCTCATACAACAGCGGCAATCTGGCCAACATCTTGAAATGCTTCCAGAATGAGTTCTGCAGTATTTTCTAATTCTCCCATTGGTGTGTTCCTGAGTTTCACCGTAAGAAAAGAACGCTTAAGATTAATAGGGATGTAACCAAAAAATGTTTGTTTAAAGATAGTGATCTCTTCAGAAGCATAGAATGGTGCCCTTTCTTTGCTTTTGAAAACTAGCTCAAGAGAGGCTCTTTTTTCCTTTATTAAATGAGTCTTGGCTGCTATTAAATCGCCATTGAGTTTCAATGCAAGTGTTGCAATTATGTCATTAGTGGATATGTTGATCAGGCTCTGTATATTAATGATCAATGCGTTGTCGTTTTTGGATAAAATTTTGTGTCTAGGCACTGTATTGGTGAAACTTGCTTTTCCCCTCTTGAGCTTGGGAAAGAAGTCTGTCCACTGCTTTGTTTTAATTTCCTTAGCTAGAGGAGCAGATGCACTTGTGGATTCTTGAGCTCTATTTGAAGTAGTTGGATCTGTCCCTTCGTGTTTCTTGTCACCCTTACACAGATTTTCATCTAGATAATCGTGTTCGTCTTTGTTTAATTTGTGTGTTTGGTGCACGTGTTTTCGGCCTGTTTATTGTTTACCTGGGACACGTGAATTGTTGTGACAGTAGGAATATCACATGGTTTGTTTTGATCTTTGCTCACAGTTCTTGCCCCAGCACTTTCGTGTTTTTTTTTCTTTGGCTTTGAGTTCTTTTTCTGTTTGAGTTGCCCAACTTGGAGTAATAGCTTTATCCTCAATATGTTCTGAGGCCTTTGTGTTTGGAAGCTGGTGGTTGTTTAGTCCTGCATTTTCTGGACTTGAGTTTTTCTTGTTCTCTTCGTTCTTTACAAAGTGGAAAATTTTTTTCTTGTTTTCCTTTTCGATTTTGGTTGAGAGCCTGACTCTTTAGTTTTTTTGTTGCTTGCCCATGTCTAGAGCAACAAATTTGCGTTTTCTAGGCCAAAGGGCCTTTGTCTTATAAGAGTTTTGAAAGAAAACTATAGGGTTTTGACTAGAAATTTTTGTATTTGTTAATTTCTGGAAGTGAACGGAAAGAGTTTTTTTATATGATGTAATTAATAATAAATTTAATCAATTAAATATATAAAAGTGTGGGGTTGCAGATTTTTGCAGATTTTTAATACTTAACTTTTTTAAATCTAAAAAAAATCTCCGGCTATCCAGTTTATTTGGATATCCGTAATGTTCAATAGTTATCTGTAGGATAAATGGTTAACCGTAAAGTTACCTGGTTATCCATAGAATTTATCCAGTTATCCGCAAAATAAAACTGACAGTTATCCAGATTTGTTTTTTTTTAGTACGGGTACTATAAAACGTGTAACTGGATATCCAGGTCCAAGCACTACTTTGGGTTATACTCTGGGTTATACTCTGGGTTACACTTTGGAGTATGCTCTGATTCATACTTCAGTGTGGTATGGTGTTAAGGGATACTCTGCTAGAGCATGCACCACACCACCCTGGAGCACTCCATTAACATCTCTACATAATTAATTTCAGCTAGCATGAGCTTTCAAAAGTAATAAGCAATAGGATATATAATTTTTTTCTTTTGGTACTAGAATAATATTGTACCAAGGGCCATAGTTTAAAGTATTTGTCTCCGACGAAAATAATTAAGCAGATGGAAAAGAATCTAGAACGTCTGTCAGGAAGAAATCTAACATTCGTTGGCAAAATACTTATGGCAAATGCCCTCGTTCTCTCCAAAATCTGGTATGGGGCATATCTGGCTCCTCCTACTGGAAAACAAATAGCAACAATCAATGAGCTCCTGGCCAGGTGGATTAAAGGAAAAAGTAAAATGCTCCCACGATGGACTACATTCCAAAAGGGGCCCGAAAACCATGGCCTGAAAGCCCCGATAATTGGAAACATGCTAAAAGCAAGATTATGCATGGTCTGGAAAAGCCTGATAACGGGCAATTCTTTCTGGGCCACAGTGGAAAGGAAAAGGATCTCAGACTGTTTACGCGAAAGACGGGGAATTAATATAACCCAAGCTCTAAATAACAAGATCAGCACTAAGGCGTGGCCAAGAGAATGGAAGCCGTATCTATCCGCCTGGATGAAGATAGGAGGGAAGATAAAATCACAATCAGAATGGCCTTGGAAATTAGAAGAAATTGAAGTGCAAGGAAAGGAGGGCACCAAGTTATCGGTCAAAGTAATCGTTAATATTTTAAGGGATAAAACATTTAAAACAGAAGCAGAAACGGAAGACGAAAATAAAAGGAAATACAACTGGCTAAACATAAATAAGATCGAGAACAAAAAGAAAATGACATATTGGCGGCTCTTCCATAGAGCCCTACCCCTGGGATACAGGCTGAAACATGTAGGTCCAGGAATCTCAGGTGACTGCCTCTGGTGCCCCGGGGAACAACAAACAAGAGAACACTTCATTACGGGGTGTGAAATAAGTAAGGAAATATGGGGAAAAGGGCTCAGCCACCTCAGTAGCGAAGAAGAGAGGACCCCACCTACCACCCTCGAGGAAATATACCAAGAACCACCCACAGAGAACCCAAACGGATGGTATGCCAAGATGTGGCTAAATATGAATGTTGTATATGAACTCTGGTGCAATTATACAGCTGGCAGATGGGGGAAGGATCTGTCAGATAAAAATATAATGGTAAGGAAAGCGGAAATTCGAATAAAAGCGGACATTAGAATACTTAAAGCTAGCTTAGAAAAGTGCTCAAAAAAAGTAACCAACAGATTTAGATACATAGTATAATCTTGTATGAATAGTAAATATTAATAAAAGAGGCCAAACGCCACCACTGGGAATTCCCAGGAGGAAAACAAAAAAAAAAAAAAAGTATTTGTCTCCAAGTAATACAGTTTTGCTAGGTTAGCTTGAACCAGAATTGGGACAGAAATAAAAGCTACTTTTAGAAAATCAAATGCTTTTTGAGCAGAAGAAGACCAATAAAATTCTTTAAATTTCTTTTCTGGTTTTTAGATTAATTTATCAAAAAAATGACTAACTAAATAAGATTGCTAGTTATAAGTAATAATTATAGACATTACGGATTACAAGCAACCTTAATTTTTTTTTTTTTTAACCCTTCAGCTCACAAGGATGTTGGACGCGTTTGGCGCTCTTTATTTTAATTCAAAGTTTATTACTGTCGGATTACAGTTTACTATCTAATTTAACTAACTATTCTAATGCAAGCAAATTTTTTTCTTTGCTTGCTTGAACCCTTTTTTAGTCCTGTCTGCAGGACCTTAAATTCGTTCGCCAATCTGTAACTCATACAACGGATCGTTGTGTCACAAGAAAAGGCTTCCTTACTCCACTTATATGCTGTAAACATACACCAGAGTTTATAGATGACTATCGTGTGAATAGAGGTCGTACCCTAGGGTATAATAACCGGTTAACCACTAGGTTACCCGGATGACCAGATTATAAAATTAATAAACGGGTTACACAAATAAGTTATCCAGTTAACTTATAAGATAATATAGGATAATATAGGGTAAAATCAAATAATGTAGCTATGTTATGCTTTCATACAAAACCAGGAATTTAAATTTATAAATTTACATAATTCTGTAGACTGGCAAAAGAAGTCCTTAACGAGTTCAATAGAATGGGCCATTGTATTCAGTAAGATCTATTTTTTATTACGTATTTACACATAAACATATTATTACGTATTTTCATAATACCAACCAAACGGGATAGACCATATTCTAAGAAATTAATAAACCCGCCGAATAATTTTTTATCTCAATAAACTATATCTTTCTTATATTAAATGAATTGCCAAAAGAAGTAAAGTATAACTTTCATACAGAAATTTACAGCCACAAGGTTTAATTATGTATTAGAATTGTAAAGATTCACATAAAACCTGATAAAATATAAGCGTAGTTAATACAATACATTAATCAAAAATGCCTCTAAATCAAATATACTAATTTATCTTCGCTTCGTTTTCCACAAATTTGTGTTGTAGAT
>QKWP01000924.1:55278-69076 GCA_003550325.1 Gigaspora rosea | reverse complement strand
CTAATTCTACTTAAAATTTTATATAAGCTCTCTGCTGTCTATCAAGACCCCTTTCTTTATCACCCGGTTTCTTTCTTTGGTTCAATTTTTTTTTTTAAAAGTCCATTGACGAACATTAATCAACGAGACGTATATATATAAAGTTACAAAAATAGATGAGGATACAATGCCCATTATCTTATTAGTTAACCGGATATTTTATAACTAGCAGTTAACCAGATATTTTATAACTAGCAGTTAACCGGATATTTTATAACTAGCAGTTAACCGGTTATTATACTTAGGGTACAATCGGATATAACCGTTATCCGTTTACTTCAATAGGGTATAAAACCGGTTATTAGATTTTATAAAAGGTTATACCCTTTTGGGTAAAGAGTTATCTGGGTACGACCACTACGTGTGAAGCCAAATCGCTACTTCTTTCTTGTCGGAGTTTTGGATGTTATCTGCAGAAAAGATGTCTTCTGTCTTTTTTGGTGGTGTGTTCCCTTCTTCCAGATTCAGATTTCTGTACGCTTTCTCCCAGAATATCTCACTGACCCTACATGTGATGCCAAAATGTTCCCGGCTCTGTGTACTGCCTTCGCACTATGGGCAGTCCCATTTTCGTTTTCCCCCATGTGTTTGGTACGGTAACCCAACGGGAGAGCCTCGTGATATAGTCTCCCCATAATGTCCCTTTTTATGTTTGCAATCCTGTTCAAGCTCAGCCAAGTCAGAATTTGATTCTTCATTTCTTCTGTGTTTTCAATATCTGGCTTTTGGTTGTTTCTGAGTAATTCGATAACTCGCTTAGTTGAAATCTGTTTACCTATCCATTGGTCCATCATGATTTCGGGTTTCTCCCACGGCCAGTTGGATCTAGCTAGGATTCTTCCTTTGACTCTTCCCCATTCTCTTATATACGACTTCTATTCGTTTGGCCAAGCTTTTAGTTTGACTGGGTTTGCATTCAGGGCCATAGAGGTAAGGTATCTCTCTTCTCCCTTAGCTCCTTTGTGATTATATCCCTTAGTGCTACTGCCCATGTACAGTTTTTCGTGACTAGGCTCTTCCAAACTATGATAAGTCTAGCATCCAAGAGGTCCCTTAGAATTGGGGCCTTCAGTCCTAAATTCTCATATGACTTCTGGAATGTAGAATATTTAGACAATATTCTAGATTTCTGTTTAATCCAAAATGAAAGCTGATCATTAATTTCTGCTAGCTGCTTCCTGTTTGGAGGGCATATGTACACCGAGTACCAGATCTGTGACAATATCAGAGAGTTGATTACCAGTATCTTCACCTTAAAGGAGAGATTTCTTTTACCAAACTTCTCTATTAATCTTTTAATCTCCTCAATTTTCTTAGCCCAGAAACTTCTACAGGTGAGCCATCTCTTTTTACCTCATGCCCTAAGATTGATAGGGAGTCGTCTTCTCCATATTTGACTAATTCACCCTCCCCATCTAATTACACTCTCTCTGCAATTGGAGTCAGCAGTATCAATTTTGTCTTCCTTTTATTTATTTTCACATTTGAAGCGGCTTCGTAGGTACGTAGAAGTTCTATTAACTTTACCCAGTCTGAGCTCGAGCCCAGCCCTATGGTTAGAGGTCTGACTCGATGAATAATATTCACTGAATATTCACTGAATATTCAAATATATAATTTTTCACTGAATGAATATTCGAATATTTAAAATTTTACTGAATATACTCATTGAATATTCATTGAATATATATATATATATGTATATATAATTTTATAATTTTATTTTATTTTTTAATAATTTATTTGCAATTTTATTGGCTAATTTAAGTGAGATAGTTATATAATTTTTAAAAAAAATTTTTTTTTTGGCAATCCTGCTTTTATTGACTAAAGAATGCGCATGTTACTACATACAAAGGTCTCCAACTACTGCCTTTAACCCTTCTTTTTCTACAATAAAGACTCACCCGGCTACTATAAAGTGCCCAGATGCGATCTGCCGCAGCAACCTTTTTCCTATCCTTAGGCCTTCAACTCACTGAAGGAACTCCCTTGGGTCACTGGATGGTGGTCGCTAGCCTTGTCAAGATTGCATTAAGTTCGTTTACCAACAGGTCTGTACAACCCAGACCATGTCGGTTTAGAATTAGTTTGGACTACATTGGTCAAAAGTGTTTCGACCTTGTCCCACCGTTCTTTCTCCTTTGCTTTGTGCTCTGATTCCGCTTCTCTTAAGGTTTTCTTATGTGAAATTTCCTTACGTGGTCTACTTCTTACTACTCTTTCCCTTTTGTCTTTGTTTGAGATACCTTGATTTTTCTCCCATTCGTTAACTGCCTCACATCGGCACACCCAAATGATTCACTTGAACTCCCTTCTGAGCTCATAAGTATATCTTTTTCGGGCATTTCGCAGTTCTATACTTTCATTGCTGTTACTTAAAAGGATCCCTCGAATGCAATTTATGCGGTTTTCTAGCCTGGCATTTCTTGATAATCTGATTAAGACCGCTTCTGTGCTTGCAATTTCCAATGTAGAGGCGTCTTCACTTTTTTTCCTCTTTCTTTCTCTGGCGAGAAACTGTTCTTCTAAGGCAATATTTGCAGCTTTGTGCTCAATTTTCTTCCAGAGGATTTCGTATAGTTCGCAACTTGCTAAGTGTTCTAAATCTTCTTTTTCACGAAAGCATGCTATACAGGTATCTATCGGATACATTGTTGGGTTCCTCTTGTGTAGTAAGCTAAGAGTTGGTAGTAAGTCGTTTAGACACTTTGTATTGAACACCCATTCCCTGCTACTTTGCAAACTTCTACATCTTGACCTTGCATTTTTTTTAAAATTTTGCCAGATTCCCTTCCAATCAATTTCCGACTCTATACTATTCTTACTTTCTAAATATTCTATACTACTAGTGTGTAACCATTCTATGCTATAATACAAATTTCTAATAGGGGTATCTATTATGTACTATTTCCACCTAGGTACCACCCTTACCAATTTCGACCACTCGATATTCCAGCTAATAACTTCTCCATCCTTGCATCCTTCTTTTGCCAACTTATCCACCTGCTCATTAAAGTAGACGCTACTGTGCCCTTTTACTTTGACGAAGTCGATATCTATCTCCTTTCGTTTAATTAAACTTTCGATCATTGCAAGAATACTTCCATTCTTTAGCTTTGATATTCTTGATGTTCTCTGATTACAAAGAACTTTTTTGATCATACTGATTGCATTTGCACTGTCAGTATATACCACTTTTGCGGAATTACGAGCAATGAAGTACCTATTGCCCCTAATTCTGCTCTAGTCGATGATGGCCAGTCTCGTATTGCACCTGCAAATTGCGCTAGAGTAACTGGATTGGCCTGATCCTGCTCGTTAAGTATAATCCATCCCACACCCATTCTTCGTGGTTGAGTGCTATTTCCAGACTCTTCTAAAGAACCATCTGTGTAAATACCTAGATTCTGGAATGTTGCTTGTGTTTGTGCAGTTTCCTTGAGCCTAACTCAAAATCTTGCTCCACAATATACTTGTCAATTAATGAATTTTCTACCGTTTCGATGACAACTTTTATGTCCGTGTTTACTGTTCTTGGGTCTTGAATTTGTGAAGCAATATGAGTGCTCAGGGAATTAAGTGGGATTTCACAGAATGCTCTGTTCTCCCCTTTTCTTTTGACAACTCCTTTTTTTAGAGCTCTTCTACTTCGCGGAACTTTTTCCTAATTATACACATTTCGTTATTGTTCTCTTCATCTATTTGGCACCCTGCGCATTTTACAAGAGACTCATTGTTTTCTTTTCCATCGGTCCAGTACTCAATTTCTCCTTTTTTTCTTTTAATTCTTCCTATCTCAGTCTTATCTCTACTTTACCGAAGAGGACCCATTCAACTTTCTTTTGTCTCTAGAAACCGGTATCAAGGTAGGTTGGGACACCAAGCTATTTCCACACACTAGTCTAAATTGGGACTTAACTTCCCTTGTTATAGTGTTGTGTATTAAAAGCTCTTCTATTCTTTGAAACCATACTTGTTTTTTTCCACAGCCACTAAGCCCTCTAAGTTTTTGCAGTTGTGACCATGTCAACAATTGTGCACCGTCCTGACTGATTAACTGCTCCACTAATATCCAACGGTTGCTTTTATTCTTCAAAAAACTTTTTCTTTCCTTCATACTTAGGAGGGTCCAAATTTCATTATTGTTTTTGTCTGCAAGCTTCACCGCCTCTTCTAATTTTTTGCACTCTAGCTTGATTTTAATTGTTTTTGCTTCTTGCACTAACTTTGCATTAAAATTGAATCAAAACTCACTACTCTTGCATCTGTCAGTGTTCCAAGCAAGAATACACTCCGTACTTTTACTATCTAGCTGAGCCTGTCTAAGTCTAATCCAAGTTACCGACCCTACTGTTCCTGTATTGTTTAATCTTTCGATTAGACTTGGTATTTGCTGAGCTAGTCTTGCTTGCCAGATCGTTCTAAGTCCCACAAGATTACGATGATGCAGGATTCCGTTTGCTGTGGAACTTGCCAGCCCTGCCTTGTTTTTAATGAGCATTATCCACGGTCTGTGCAAACGATCGCACACTCGCTTGCTTACTATGTGACATCTTAATCTATATTCTATTCTGGGTATTAAAACCTCGTTGTTGATGTATTGTAGATGTCCGAGTGTAACCTTTTTCTTTTTTAAAATCCTTATTAAACTTTGGATTTTCTGCTCCACCAGTCTTAGACCACAGTTTTTGCCATTTTTCTCAGAAATCCAGATGCCGAGAAACCTTGCCGGGTTATCCTTTTCTTTTGCTCGGATTTCTGTTCCATTGCTAGAGCAGATTTTGCATTCTTTATTTGATGCTTGCTGATTTCCGTTAATCACTATCAATTCTGATTTGTTCTTGTTAATTCTAATGTCATTCAGGCATCAGCCAACTCCAGCATCTCCTCTAGCTCCTCTTTGGTCTTAGCGATCCAGGTCATGTCATCGGCGTAAGCCAGAACTGCTTGTCGCCATTTTATATGTTCAATTTTATTAGTACGCAAATCTACAGGCCATTCTATCTCAACTTCGTACCCCCCACTTTTTCTGTCTTTGAATCTCACACAAAAGAGGATCATAAAATATACGCCAGACCAAAGGAGAGAGCACCTCTCCTTGATCAATGCCATCACCGGCTATGACTTGTTTTGTGTTACCGAAAGCAGTTATAACTTCAAATTGTCTCTTGGAGAAGAGGTTTACAACATATTTGCAAAGATTTCCGGGTGGCTTAATTCTTCTAAGGGCCAACTCTAGAGAATCCATGCTCACCGAATCAAAGGCCTTTTGCATGTCTTGGAATAAGACCCATGGCTCTTTTTTCTTCTCCCTGGCCTCTTCTGTTATACAATTTAAGACATGTATAGGATCTTCAGTACTTTCTCCTGACAGACCCGCGAAATTTGGACCTTTCAGTATTTTTTTCCTTAAAGATTCAATCTAATCTTCGCATTATGACCTTGTTTAAAACTTTTCTTACTGTTTCTAAAAGTAAGATAGGCCGAACATTGTTCAAATTGAAATTCCACTCTTCTTTTTTCGGTATAGGATATAAAAGACCCAATTTCCACTTCTGTGGTATTTTGCCACTTGCTAAACACTTGGACAGAAATTCGATACAAAACCGTGTTGTGTACTTTCCGAGCCGCCTTAAGACAGGGTATGTGATTCCCGATATTCCAGGCGCTGAGTTGCTACGTGTTGTGTAAAGTGCCTGTTCCCATTCTTCCAAAGTAATTTTACTTAGCACTTGGTCATACCATTCTTCTTTTATATCCTCTTTCAGCTTATATTGCTCCTGCCATTCTTGTTTTAAATTTCTAGCATCAAAATTTCCTTTTCTAAATTGTTCTTTAAAATGTATTTCCACTCAGTCGAGAACTTCTTTTTCTTCTGTATATAACTTAAAGTCATCCCCCACATCTTCACAAACTCTATCTATCTTAATTTTCTTGGTCGGCCTTTCTAAAATGCTATTTAGCATTAATTTTTGGTTCGTGATTATTCTGTCGCATCTTTCTTCTATACTCTCTCTAATCTTGGATTCTTCTAGTAACATGTTTTTTTTGTTCCATACTTTCTTAACCAGTTTAGCCATAAGTTCCAAGTGCTTGTAAATTTCATCTGACCATAGATTGTTCTCATTTTCAAAAATTAAGTCCTCTTCTAATTCCGCTTTGATTACTTTCGATATGCTCTCTAACTCTTCTTTATCTTTGTTATTTAATGCTTGTCCTATATGTTTTTTGCTTTTTCTACACAGTTTGTTTAGCCGTTTGGACAGTTTTCGCAGACTGTGAGTTTGTTCTTCACTAGGTTCTTTAGTTTTTGTTGCAGTAAAACGCTTCTTTGGTAGGATTTTGTTTGCTGCTGTTCTTATACTTGATTCTAACCAGTCCCATTTATTATCCAAATCTTCTTGAAGGACCAATACTTCTGTAGCTACTTCTGTCCTAGTACTTTCACTGTTTGTTTTCTTCTAATTTTCTACTTTGGACTTTAAGATCTCGTCCATTCTTTTTGCGAAGGTAATCCAATCCTCTTCCTGAATTTTATTTGTATCGATAAAATTTTTTTGCTTTTTGCTCTCCGTCTTTGAGCACTTTTTGACTAGGAACATGAATTCTAACAAATAACCAGGCAAAGACCATGTGATGGTCACTATTCGTGTATAAGTTCATTTCCTGTATTTTGCACTTTGCTAAGTCAACATGCCAGTTGTGCGATAACCAAATGTAATCAATTTGTTAGACCTTTTCGTGTAGTGCTACTAACACCTGTATCTAAATGCGTGAATATGTTTTTGAAGCATCTGTATAATAGCTTTTGTAATAGAATTTTCCTGTTAGGACCTGTCTTTGGATTCTTGCTATTTAACGTGTTATTATTGGCCTCTGTATTAAAGTCACCCATAATTAGGACCTTTGCTTTACTAGACTTTTGTATATTCTCAACTCTATTAAATAAGTTCTTGCATATTTCTTTCTCCTGTTCTTTATTGTTGGGCGGGATATAAATGACGAAAAGGTACCAGACTTCATTTTTGAATACCATATTTGCTTCGATCGTGTAGGGTGACCATCTTATCACTCTCGCTATGTGCTTCTCAATTTTTTTGTGTATGATTATTGCTACGCCTGAACCCTTCTTCTTATCTTCTTCTGCTGATGCCCAAAAACCCCACAATTTTCGTCCTTATTTATTAACCATTTACCTTCTTTTTCTTGAATGTTTGTTTCACACAATCCGACTATATCCACTTCTTTTAAATCCATTAAATCAACTAGGCTCTCTAACTTTGTTTTGTTTGATTTAATCCCATTAATGTTATGAAATGCAAATATCAAAAGATTGTTCGTTCTCCCCTCCTTTTTTTCCCAGCACCTGCTGCCTGTGCTACCAGTTTTCTTTAAGACGCCCACGGCTACTATTAGGAGTAATTTGGCCAATCCTTGTCTTTTGCCCGTTCTCCATATGAGAACCTTTTTTTGTATGAATGGTTGCTTCTGTGTGCTGAGAAAAAATTTGAGCCCTCATGATTGTTAAATCTATATGACCCTTCTAGTCGGGTTAATCGGCTTAAAATTTCCAAGAGTAAGTCTTTGTTATTAATATCAGTTTGTAATGTGGATGCATTTTTTTCGATACTTCTACTTTCTTTCTTACTTTCTATTTCTTTTATGAAGCGATTGTGTGAAATAATAAATTTCTCCTCTCAACTTTCTTCCATGGTAGAGTCAGCCAGTTCTTCATAAATCCAGCTAAGCGTTGAATTGAAATATTTAATTCTGGTTTTGAGTGCCTTTTGCTTGTCCTCCATATTTTCAAATTCCACTAAAGCTGATCCCCTTTGATAACCATTTCTGTTTTTAAAAATATGAACCATTTTGGCCTTAGTATGTTTAAGCTGTCTCCACAAGATTACTTCATTTGTAGTACGTGGTAGGCCAGAAAGTTTTGCCATTATTTTCCTTCTAGATTTTAGTACTTCTTTTCCATTCTCTCCAATTGTCATACGAGTCAGCGATTCATTATTGCATGGAATTGCCCAAGTGCTTTAAAGCTGTTCTTCTTTATTAGGAGATAAGTATACTACAAGTTCGAGTTTAGCATGACCGGCTCTATTGACTATGCGATACGAATTTTCGATTTGGCCAAAGTTATTAATGAATTTAAACAGATTGTCCGTTCTACCCTTTGCAGGCATGTCCCAAAAGGTGATTTTGGTTTCGTCTCCTCATCTATATTATTTTTAGGGTGGAAGACCTCTGTTATACATTTTTCTGTATTTTTCGGCACGTACGATACTTCTTTTCCTTTGTTTGATTTGACCATAGGCATGTTTGTTTGTCCTCCTGTTATACTATTCCCTTCATACTTTAAATTTAATCTATTCCCCGGAGCATGTATCGACCCATATATATCCTTTTGTCTTCAGATAAATGTTTCTCTTCTTCTGTATCCATAATACTGCTAAGTTGTTCCTCAGTGCCATAATCTAGACAGCCTGTTTCTGAAAGCACCAGTAGAATTTTCTTTTTTTCTGCCTTTTTCTTCCTGTAGGCGAAGTTCCTTTTCTTTAAGCAGTGCTTCTTCATTTACTTGTTCTTGTTTCTTAATTTCTGCCTCTTGTAATTCTAAGATTCGCAGAATAGCTGATTCCACCGATGGGTGTGCAATGTTCATAAATTTAATGATGAACTCCTCTTGTTCTTTGCTGCTTGTTTCATATCTTAATGCCGGAATAGCCTTCAAAATCTTATCAGTCGGGTTGTTAAGAAAATCTCTAACTGCATCTAATTGTGTATTGATTATCTCCATCTGCATTTAGAACTTTCTAGAAATCTATTTTTAGAGTCCAATGTTGTGTTCACGTGACTGAAGTGGACGTATTTGTTTATTTGATCAATTAGGTTGTTCAGGCGTGATTTCTTTGTTTACCCGTTTGGTAATATTTATTTGTTTTGTTTACGTGTAATTTGATTAGAACAAAACAGATCTGCAATACAGGGTCTCAGTCAGTTCCCAAAAAATTCTTCAAAAAATTTTTCGAAAAATTAAATTTCTTTGACAGTAAGTTATTTGTAGGAGCTAGTTCCAAGTGTGTTTACTAAACTACTGTTTATTTTAAGTAACTTTTCTTTTATCTTATACGAGTTTAGTGCCTTTACTAGTGTGTATTTTGGGTATTAACCGAAATTTGTTTTATGATATTTTTGGAAATGTGGATCAGCGGAGAGAGTTTTTTGTTTTTTGAATTTTTTAAAATTAAAATATATTTAAAATTGAAATATATTTAATATTCAATGAATATTCAGTAAATATTCGAATATCGATCAAAATTTTTGAACGAATATTCGAATAATAAAATATTGAACAAATGAATATTTGAATACTTATTTTTTGACCAAGTCAGACCTCTACCTATGGTAAGATCGTCAGCATAAGCCGCCAGTTTAAAATATGAATTTCCCAGTGGCAGACCCCTGATTTGGTCCTTGATCTGGATTAGCAAAGGTTCAAAAGCAATTATATAAAGTAAAGGCGATAGGGGATCACCCTGGCGTACCCCCTGCCGACTCCGAATGATTTTAAATCTCATTGCTAGTGATGGTACCCAGGTAGGGTATCACCCAGGTTATCCGCAGATAGTTGGATATCCAGGTTGTGAACTCAGCTACCCGGATAAACATACCTGGATAATACCAGATAAAATACCTGGATAATATCCGGAAAGTACCTGCACAATAGGAATTTAAAAAAAAAATTATTTTTTTTGGAAAATTAGGTCAAGTTATGCAAAACGAAACTTTATCTTTGCGTGGCCTAATAGGTGATAGTAAAAATAAGATTTTTATACACAAAAATTTATAGCCAATATGACTTTATGTCTCTATTTGCTAGATATTTATTATTTTTCTTTTTTTTGTTGTTTTTTTTGCCAGCCTGATGAAATGATAATCACTGATAATCAAAGGCGAAAGCGAGAAATTTTGGTGATCTTTAAATGAATTAGAGCGCTAATATTATATGACCTTAATATGTTACGATAATAACCAGCTTATAATCTGTGGCTTTGCCACTATATACTCATATACCAGGAACGTAGTTATGCTTAATTGGGCATATTTATTTCACATATTAAAAGGCTATACTTATATGAACATACCAGATTTGATATTCGTGTTGTCATATGATGAAACGAAATCAGGTTTTTGAATTGACATGTGTTATTTCTCGATTTTCGCTGATTGTAGAAATTTGTTAGACCACAGCACTACTGTATCTACTGTATATTTTATAGGATTTAGGCCCAAAAAGGGTTTTTACTAAATTAAAAGTTCAATTTGAACAGAAAAGCGATCTAAAGTAAGAGTATTTAATTAACTTTACCTGGGTATATTGGGTAGGATTTTATATCCGGATATATCCATAGATCACCCAGGTAACCCGTGGGTTTACCTGTCGGATAACTTGGTAGCATTTTTTTGATCGGGTACCATCACTACTTATTGCTACCTACAATGTGATCCTCTTAAAGATTGACTACCACCTTTATAAATGTGCTGCTGAAGTTCATTCTCTCTAGAACTTTGCTCAGATACGTATGATTGACTCTATTAAAAGCTTTCGCTTGATCAATCAGTACCAGACAATGTTCATCCCTACTGACCCTCATAGTGGTAATAATGTCCAGCACCGAGTCTGTGATTAGTCTACCAGCTACAAACCCATTTTGGTGATTAGCGATGATTTCGTTACATATTGCATTTAATCTTCCCGCCAATATCTTTATGAAAATTTTTGTATCACTATTAACCAAGGAGATTGGTCGCCAGTTACCAATGTCCTCTAGGTTTTCCTCCTTTTTGGGTATCAGGATTAAAATGTTTTTATGCCATGATAACGGCATCCTGCCTTCTTTGATTAAATTATTGAACACTACCTCCAGTATTGGTGCCAGTTTTTCTGCCAGTATTTTATAAAATTTATAGGTTAGACCGTCCGTCTCTGGTGATTTATTTCCTGGTAGTTCCTGTATTGCCTGAAGTATTTCTTTTTTTTCTATCAGGCATGTCAAGGTACGATTCCCCTCTTCACTAACCTGTGGGAGGTTATTTGTAATCCTGTTCAATGCCGCCTTGTCGATCTCTTCTGTTTCATAGAGCTTTTCATAAAAATCCCTGATGTAAAGTAGGGTGTCTCTTTCATGGCATCTGTTTTCTGGAGGTTTGATCTTATCTTGACAACTTATTGACTTTCTGGCTTTATATCGGGCATAGAAGTATTTGGTGGAACGTTCACCCTTTTTCTGCACCAATTTTCTGACATTTTTTCTAGTTCTTCTTTTAACTAAATTCTGAAAGATTCTAGTTTATGACTAGCAATTTCATCCAAGGGGTTTTTGGCCACTCTCATCAATCTTCTTCTCTGGTGGTTTTGGTCTTCTGAAAGCTCTTATATTTAACTGAATGTTTAACTTACAAAGGTCCCAGTCCTGTGTGGAACTCTCCTCCTCTAGTTCCTTCATTACCTCCTCCAAGATCTTTTTATTTTCTAGACTCTCTTTGTCAAACCTATATAGCAGGCTATGTCCATTTTTACTTGCTGACATGAGAGAACATTCTAGAAGCAAATGATCTGAGTTGCCGAAGCGAAGAATGTTCTCAATGTTCTCAAGAACATTCAAAAAAATTTGAAAACGCTATAATTAGAAATTATGTTCTCTTTTAAGAACAAGCTAAGAACATAAAATTTATTAATTTATGTTCTCATAAGATATATATAAAATTAATAATAATAAGGGAAGTGCAGTAAATTACATAATTTTTTAGTGGGGTCCTCCATCTATCATGTCCTATATATGTATATAGTATAAATAGCCAATAATATTGAAGTAAAATTGATTTTTTAGTTAATCGCAGATAGTTGCTACATAGTAAAGTCTAAATTTTACTAAGCAAATCGATTAAAATCACAAGTAAACTTATTCAGCAGATCAAAATACACTTACTACAAAATTTTCATAAGTATTGGAGAACTTTTTATTAATTGACTTTTAATTTTTACGTTCATCGAATATATTTTTTTTAAAAAATTTTAATATTTCCATCAAACGTAAAAATCAAAAGTCAATTAATAAAAAGAACTCCAATACTTATGAAAATTTTGTAGTAAGTGTATCTTGACCTACTAAATAAGTTTACTTAAGCAATTTTAATCGATTTGCTTAGTAAAATTAGACTTTACTATGTAGTGACTTTTGTTAATTGTGGAGTATCTTATTTTTAGATCAAAGACGTTTTTGAGTTTTTTTAAATATTATAGAATTTGATTAGTCAATAGTCCTATCACTAGGGAGGGGGTCAGGACCTATGTAAACCCTAATTACGTAATTTACTGCACTTCCCTTACTGAGTGAATTTTTTTACAACAAAATTTAATTAAGACAAAAGTTCATAATAAAATGCGAATTGATACTCTTAATTATCTTTTGATGATCAAAGTTAATAGTCCTTCTTATAAAAAATTTAATTTTCAAAAAGCTTAGGATTTTTGGGCTAGTTCTTCTCATTTTCAATTATAGATATTTAAGCAAATATAATATTTTTGGTTTAAAAATTATAATAAATAAATTTATTATGAATATTATATAATTTTAAAAATTTTATTTTTAAAAAAATATTATAGCACACATTAAATTTTTTTTGAGAACATAAAATTAAAAATTTATGTTCTCAAAGAACAAAAAATTTTTTTGAGAAATTCTTCACTGCCTGTATCCTTCCTCCATAAGATGTAATCTATACAAGTGGCCATTGTATGTCCTTCCTGGGTGTTTTGGAAGTACGTCAAAAACGGGTTTTCCTCTAAGCAATCCATCTAGAGGTTGGAACCGAATATATCAACCCGGTTTCAAACCCGTGTCAACCCAAATTGTTAATAAATCTGGGTCTAATTTGAAGAATATTCGGAAGAATTAAAGCAAAAAGGGAAAAGGATAGAAGAGTTGGTGGCTAGTGATTCAACCAATAAGGAAAGAGCCAGTAAATTGCAAGAAACGGATCGATCCGGGTGTATGAATACAACCGGTTAAATATAGGATGATCAGTACTCAAATATCGGATGTGCGAATTTACACCTACATTTTTTTTTTTTAACCCATCAGCACTATAGCTGCAAACATTTGAAAAGTCTGAGGTAGTGACGTCACTACGTCAATCTTACGTCATATAAAATTGAGGTAGTGACATCAATACGTCACTCTACACCCCCTGCCATTTGTTAATTGATGTTCTAATGTCTGCGGTTCTAATCAGCACACAAGGCCGTTGGGGCGCGTTTGGCGCTCTTTATTTTGATTCAATGTTTAATACATATCGATTACAGTATACTAGCTATTTTAACTATCTATTCTAATGCAAGCGAATTTCGATCATCGCTTGTTTGAGCTCTTTATTAGTCCTGTTTTTAGGACCTTAAATTCATTTGTCAGCCTGTAACTCATGCGCTGAATTGCTGCATCACAGGACAAGGCTTCCTTACCCCACTTATACACTGCGAACATACACCAGAGTTCGTAGATGACTGTCGTGTGTAACCATGTTACTGCCA
The DNA here is from genome assembly GCA_003550325.1 of Gigaspora rosea. Classification (NCBI taxonomy): domain Eukaryota; kingdom Fungi; phylum Glomeromycota; class Glomeromycetes; order Diversisporales; family Gigasporaceae; genus Gigaspora; species Gigaspora rosea. The sequence continues at coordinate 55,437 of QKWP01000924.1, read as the reverse complement.
GGACCCCGAACAATCTATGTGAGGTTATATTTGAGCATTATAGTAAAAATTTTTTTGGTTAGCAGTTTTGTTTTGGTAGTATAAGCTATATTTCAAATATTAGATAAAACTTTTACTCAATTTTACCTTTTTTTGAAATACAACGTTCTCTAAAAAAAA
>QKWP01000924.1:8785-42239 GCA_003550325.1 Gigaspora rosea | reverse complement strand
AAAAAAAAAAAAAAAAAAAAAAAAAAAAAAAAAAAAAAAAAAAAAAAAAAAAAAAAAAAAAAAAAAAACCAACAAAAAAAAACAAAAACCAACAAAAAAAAACTAAAAAAAAAACAAAAAAAATATCAAAAAACACTGCAAAATTCAAAAACAAAAAAATAAAAAAAAATGCTCCAAAAAAAGTCTAATTACTATAGCTACTGCAGACTGCCAACTAATGATACGATGGTTTCTGTTTATGATACAAAGTACCAAAAAAAATAAAAAAAAATTTAGTTGTTATTAAAAAAAAAATAAAAAATTAAAAAAAATTCTTATACACATTCAATGTAATGCCTGTATTTGGTGTTGTGATAGTCTAACTTTTGTAACTTAATTGCTAATCTTGATTGCTGTTATACTATTCTAGTGACGAAGCCCCCTGGAAATTATAAAACTCTAATGACCTAATAGAAAAATAAGTATTAGTTAAAGACAAGAAGACAAGAAGACAAGAAAGAAGGAAACAAAAAAAAAATAACCCTTTAAGAAAAAAAAGTGGGCAACAAGCTAAAAAAAAAATTTAGTAAGCGAAAAAGCAAAGCGAAACAACAAAACAACAAAAAATTGATTATCATAGTGTACGAAAAAAATTTATATATGATTGCCCAATACTGGCTAATCATATGAGGGTCATTGTGCATATGTAAAATTTGGGTCTAGAATAAAAAAAAAATTAATATAAACCTTTATGAGATTTATATTATTAACATAAAACCCAGGTCTAGGTTAAGGTTTTTTAAATACAGTAATAATAATAATAATAAAAGTAAAAAAAATTCAAAAAATAAATAAATAAATAAGCAAATAAAAATGAATTACTAGATTTTCTCTAAATATTAAATACTACAGTAGCTAAATTTCATACATTAAAAAAATACATGAATATTCATCTATTTAATATCTATAAGATTTTAAGATCACTAGCTAATAAAATTTTGTACTATGCTTTTTACTAATAAAACTCTAAATCAAAAAAAACTAGCATGATATTATGTTAAACAATCTTAATGTTATGTATAATGACCGGGTTGAAACAAGTTTTAATGCTAATTTTTCTAAATAAGTCGATGTTATTATTTTAATGAATTTAATTAAAAGTTGGTTAAGGTTGATATCATATGAAACTAATTAATTAACAATGAATAATATCAAAATGGTTTTTAAATCTATGCTAAAAGAACTTTTATGAAAAATATTCTGAACTAAGATCCAAATTAGGTTTAATTATAATAATAAATAAATGTATATACGTATTCATCTAGCACAGGTTACAAACTAGTAATAATAATAATAATAATAATAATAATAATAATTAATAATAATAATAATAATACAAAAAAATCCACAACTCTTTCTGACGATCCCTCAAACCAACAATCACTGAACGGACCTGCAACCAAGTGTTTAGTTAGTATAGAAAATAATATACAAAACTTCTCTTGTAGCAACTAGGACTAGTAGTTTTAAGCTTGATGAGCCTTCGGATTATTTGGAGAACTGAAATAGAGTTAAAAAAGAACTCCCTTTGGGTTTTTGGCTCCTCGGTGGAAGTCTACAGAACTATTGAACAAGTAGTTGGTAAATACCGGAAGTACATGTCAAGAACTTGTAGAAGCATTAGTGGAAGCAAGCTCCTGGTTTTCTATACTATTCTATACTTTGCAAATTCCCACACTCTCTCTACGTTGGTTTCCCAGCCTCCCACATGGCTTTTCACAAAATTTTTACCAAAAAGTGGGAATTTCGGCGTACCCCCTCCAAAAGATCGACATTGTTTACCCATCCCAAAATGGAAACGCAAGTCACGAGAAGTCATGAGAAATCACAACACAAGCTGCCGACGTGTTCATGTGTATTGCAATGATTGACGGACGTCTATGGAGGGTTTCTAGAAAAGTTTTGATTGGCATATCTCAACCTCTTAGTTTAGTTTTTTCCTTATGGTTTTACTTTAGATACAGTAATGAGATCTTAGTTAATACTGTGTAATTTTTATGAGTGTAGTATAGGCTTCGATTATACTATTATCTAGATTTGTTTTTCTTCTCTCTTTTGTTTTTTCTTTTCATCGTTTTTTTTTCTTTTCTTTTGTTTTTTCTTTTTCCCTTTTTTTTTTACTTCCTTTTTGTATTCGTTTTCTATTTTGTCTGTTTGTTCTTTCCCTCTTTTTCATGTCCTTTGTGAAGAAGGAAAAATTTAAAGGAAAGAAAAAAAACGGTCTTGATATGGCATACAACGCCGGTGTCAGTAATAGTTGGGCGTACATTGTACCAAAGTCCGAGCAAGTTCGGGCTCCGACTTGAGACAAAAGGTTGTTATAGCAAATAGCTTTGGGTACCTAGTACTTGGAGAGTTTCTTTTTGATAGAGTTTTAAAAGTAATCAGTGGCAGCATTGTATTACCCTTTCTCAAATAATAAAAAGAAGCAAGATCGTTGAACTTAAAAAGAAAATAATAATAATAATTATAATTATAATTATAATAATAATAATAATAATTATAATTATAATTATAATTATAATAATAATAATAATAATAATAATAATAATAATAATAATAATAATAATAATAATACGTATAATAATTCCAGAAAGTTGGCAGCCCTTCTAGGGGGATAATAGTTGTTGCAGCAGATCACACATAAGTACTTCGGTAACCTGGTGAGCTTTTATTAATGAGATAGAGGATTAGTAGTAGTTAATCCCTGTGTACTTTGTAGTGGTACTTATCTTAATCCATGATTAATAAAGCAGGATTGCTAGTTAAAAAAAATATATAATACATATAATAATATTTAGCACTAGTAAAAGAACTTAGTAATTAAAAAAGATTTTTTCAAAAATACACTGTATTTACTAATTTTTTCTTATAATAATGATTTATGCATAAGCTTTAGTCATTGCAAAAAGTTTTTTTTTATTTACAACCCATATCTTTAATATGGTGTCTTTGCTAGAAAAACCACAGTTAGAGACTATTTAGATTTTGACAATAAAATTTGAAATTGCTAGCTATCTATTAATCCAATTCAAATAAACTTTTTTTTATTTTATAAAGCTATTTAAGTGAGGTCTGTCCTTGTTTCCTTTATTATTATTAAAGTAGATATTACAGGAGTTCCATAATATGGTACATTAATTTTGAGAAGGGGGAGGGTAAAGCTAATTTACTTCCGACCTAGACTTAACTAAGGAAGGTCGCAGACCTAACTAGGTTATGTATGATAGTGGTAGGGGAGGTATTGTGTGCTATAAAGTTGTGAGTCCAGAGTCTATATTTAAATTCTTTGAGTGTAAGGGTGTTGTAGCTAGGAGCGGATTGGGGAATAGGGATAAGTTTGTTAGAGGTGGATGAGACGGTAATCTTGGCTAACGTTGCTCTGCTGAGCTTCCAGATTTTGTGTAGATTCTTGATAATTTTGTGGTGGAGTTGAGGGGTGAGTGAGGCTTGGGTTTTTGGGTTTGTGGAGGGGAAGCAGGTTTTTGTCGTGATTAGACCGATGGGTAGACATTTGTTGTATGAAAGGTGTAAGTGTGTAAAGTTGTCGATGAAGGGCTAAGTATTAACGTCATTTAGATTGTGTTTAGCACAGATTTTGCGTATGATTTGTTTGATTATCTTGGAAATAGACAGGTCATTGCTCGGGCATGTGTTCCAGTGGGTGCCGTCTTCCCATTCTTGTCTGCACCTTGGGCACCTTGGGTCAGGATATTTGGACGGGTCTCGGTAGTGTAGGTTCAGGAGATTTGGTAATTCGTTAGATAATAATTTGACTTTGAAAGCCTTGAGGGCAGACTTATTTGGGTCCGTTTGGAGGGATAGAGGTTTGCCATCGTATGATATTAGTGAGTATGTATGGGTCCAGTTGATTTGAAGTCGTGGGTTGCTCCATTCTGTAGTCCTGTATTGTGAATACCATTGTGCGATTATAGTGGCATTGAACAGATGTCGTAGGAATCGTCTTGGTGTGTGTGGGATGTTGTATGTGAGAAACTGAACTGTATATAAGTTACCGATATGCTGAACCGCAAGCTCCGAGTGGGTGGATTCCGGTGGATCAGATATGATTAGAGTTTCCTTGTAGTTGACGGTTAAACTGATTTCTTTTGTAGTAATGATAGTTTTAATTGCTAGTAGGAGTGAAGCATGATTCATAGTGTATATTCTCCTGTGGTGGTAGGTTGGGGTGGAAATAATCATGTTGAGTACATTTTTTAAGTGTTTGGAGTTTGTTGAGATTTCGGTCCGTTGATGACGTGTGATTACTGTCATCGCTGCGGCCGTTGCTATAAGCGCAGCTTTGAGCGGTGATGGCCAAGATTCATTGTGAATATGTAGTACTGTCTGTGGGTTGTTAATGCTAATTATAGCTGAAGGGGTAGGGATGGATTTAACAAGGGTGTTAGTGTTAACTATTTCTATTTTCACAGGTGCACGGTTTTTATTAAGTTTGGGCTGTTGTAGGTATAAGTTCCATAGATTCAAGTTAATGTTGGAGAACATGTTAACAAGTTTGAGAGTGGTTTGATCAGATGTAGATAACCATGTGTAGTCAGAAGCAATCTTGGGTAAGGGGTTTCGGTGTTTAATTGCTAGTTTTATGCTAGGTAGGTGAGCTCTAATCGTAAATAAGGAATCGATCTGTGTTGGAATTAGCTCTCTGATGTCTAATGTAAAAAAGCACTTTATGGAATTGTCTTTTATAGACTTTATGTTACAGCTGTGGCATCTGGTGAGTTGTTTGGTTTGTTTGTTGAATTCCCAATGGCTCATTCTGGCAGTATTGTTTGTTATTTTACTTATTTTTCCTATATAGCCGCTGTGAGTGATTACCCATTGTTTTTTCGTATTATTGACCTTGGGTGTTAAGAAGGGGTTGGGCGTTGTGAGGCTGGAAACAGGGTGGGTGTGGTCGGTTAGTAGGTCGTGAATTTGCCTGAACCATAGGAGTTGTCTTCTACGTAGGATTTTCTGAAGGTTGTGTGGTATAGTTTGCCAGTCAATAACTTCGTTGCAATCATAACTCAGGAATTGTTCTATGTATCCAATGTTATACTGGTTGAGCTTAGTTCTGAGGTATGAGTAGTTTGGGGCGTTAATTATGATAATGTTGATGAAGGTGCCTTGGATGTTTTGTGGGAATGGCCAGGGGTGATTTGCATTTGTAATTTGTACGTCCAAGTCATGTAGAGTATGGATAATTTGGGCCGTAGTGGTTTTGTTTTCTTTTGTCAGAAATACTGGTGGTTGTGAAAGAATGGATTGGTTGGTACATGCGGCATTTTGTAGTTGTTGTAGGCGTATCTTGAGTGGAGAAGTAGGGAAATCAGGGTGATTTAGTGCTTTGGTAAAGAGAGAAATATGTTGAAGTGATTGGATATGTTTGGTTTGCTTCAGGGCGTATATGCGATGATGGTAGAGGAAGGAGTTAGGAACAGATTTGGCTAGGCTGGTTTTGTGCTTTATAGTTAGTATATATTTGGTAGTAATCTTCTCGCATAGGTAATGGAGAAGGAGAGTATTTTGGACTCGGAATGCTAGCCTTGTTAACAGTACTGTATTAATGATGTATATTGTCTGTTTTTCAGTGATCTTGGCGTGTTGCATTTTTTGTATGTCTGCTAGGGCTTCTTTTGTAATGATCTTGTGGATTGGATGGTGCTTTGGTGTTCTAGTGAACCAACATCCTAAGAACCTGAAGGCTTCAGTTTTATCTATATTGTATATCGGTATGTCCCGGAAGATTATGTGTGCGTTCTGATTAGATGAGTTTGTTGCTAGTATGGATTTCGTCAGATTAACTTTAATGTTAGTTAGGTCGTAGAAGGAGGTAGCAGTGGTAATGATTTTCTTTAGGTCTGCTTTGGTGTGTACTACCCATGTAGTATTGTCCATGTAGGCTAGGCAGGCTGTATTGGTATGGAGTGGTAGTGCGTTTGACAGAGTTTTGGTATATAGTTCGTAACTTTTGTTTTCTTTTGTAATTCTGTATAAAAGGGGGTCGTAGTATATGCGCCATAGAAGGGGAGTGATGGTTTCACCCTGGTCGATACTATCGCCTACTGGGTAGGGAGCTGTGAGCCCGTACTCAGTAATGACTCTATTTTCTCTGTTTAGGAATAAGGTCGTGATGAGCGAAGCATAGTGTTCAGGGCATTTAATTCTAAGAAGGGCTTTGTACAGCAAAGAGAGATGCACAGAATCGTATGCTTTGGACATGTCTTGCGACAGTATCCAAAATTCTTTATTGTTTATATATGTGTCCTCCAGTATGTTTGTGAGGTGTTGAATAGGCTGGGCAGTTGATGTGTAGGGTAGAGCGACATAATTGGAGGGGGATAGTATAGAATATCTCAATAGGATTTGGTTAAGTCAGTTAGTTAGAATTTTTGTAAAGATTTTTTGGGTGTGCTCAATTAGGGTAATTGGGCGTGTTTGGTTCAGCTCGCCTTCAAATTTTTGTTTTTTGGAGATGGGGTAGATTAGACTATGTTTTCATGCTTTTGGGATAGCGCCTAGACTGATGCATGCATTGAAGATATCTAATAGAATGTCAATAGCGTGGGAGGTAGTTTTCTTAGCATTTCATTTGAGATGCCTTGTGGGCTGGTGGCTTTTTGCAAGGGGGAGTTGATGATTGTTTCTACTAATTCTTCCTTGCTAATAGGTGGGCTGAGGGGCGAATACCATTCTGAGAATACGTGCGATAGTGGTTTGTAGTGGTCTAACCATGCTTCTCAGTGCTCATTGTTGGTTGGGTTAGGTTTAGTCCATTAGGCAAAATGCTGCTTTACTTTGTCTTTGATTTCAGTAGGTTCTGTTATAACGACGTCTGAAAGGCGGATATTGGAAAGGGATACTCTGTCTTTGTGTCTTCTTAGAATGCTATCTATCATTGTGGTAGTATGGTCAGTGAAGTTTTGGTACCTTCATTTGATATAGTAATTTATACGTTCTCTATGTTTTGCATTATTTTCTAGATTTTGGGCTTTATGGAGTCCTTTGTGTAATTCCGCAATTAATACTTTGGTTTGTGAAAATGCATGTGATTGCAGATTCTGTTCACTAAGTCGAGGGGTAGAATATTCGGTCAAGTCATCAATTTGCTTATTTTTTCATTTATGTCTTCGGTTATAGCCGCTAATGATCTTGAAGTTGGGTTTGTAAGAGTTAATCTTTTGATCTTGTTGGCAATCTTAAGGGCCTGGTGGAGTTTTGTGGCTTTGAGATTAAAGGCATGGAATTTTCTGGGTGCAGATTTAGAAGTAGGGATGAACTTATTCGCTGCTTCTTTGACGGCCATGTTCCATTTGTACCATTGTCTATTTAGTACCCCTTCGTCCATTATCGGGTGTTATAGTTCAGGTTAAGTTCTGTCATGTGGTTGCTAATGTAGGAGGCAAAATCTGCCCATGAATCCTCTGTCATTTTGTGGTAAAGAAAGGTTTTTCTGGAGGTTCTTTGTTTTCTTTGTATTGGGAATGTGTGAGGTAGAAGCCATTTGGTATGTAGTATCATATGGTCGCTATTAGTGATCCCGGTTGGGTCTGTAATTGTAATGTTCGAGCAGTGGGCAATAATATTGGATGTAACCCAGATGTCATCGATTTGGCTATGTGAGGTTGACCTAGACCAGGTAGGTTGAGTGATATTGAAGTAATTTATCATGCTGGACATGTGGATATTGCTCATGAAGTGTAAAATTGAGGACGCCCGAGTTTTAGGAAAGGAGATGTTGTCATTGAAGTCTCCCAGGACTATGATTTTCATTGATTTTGCTTTAGCTTGTGTGATCCAGTTGGATACCGATGCCTGTGTATTTAGAAAGAGTTGTGGATTGTTGGAGAGAAGGTAGACTGATATAATGCGGGTCCTATTGTAGTGTGGAAAGAAGAAGTCCAACATTATGGCGGTTCCGGAAAGGGTGCGAATGTCATGTATGTATAGTTGTAGGAAGGGTTGTATTGTGATAGCTGTTCCCATGCTCGATTCCTGTTTTTTCGCCGTGTTTTCATTGCAATTTGAGGTGTAAATTAGATATATGGGGTTGGATAGGCTAAGGTTCTTTTCATTGGACTGGGCTAATTTGGTTTCTGTCATTGATACGATATGAAGGTCTTTTTCTTTACAGTGTTTGAGCCAGATCTTTAGCTTTAGATTGTTGTTGATACCCTGAATATTATGGGTAGCTATATTGAGATATGGTAGATTGTGAATGGTCATTTTGGATGTATACTGAGTATGGGTAGTGGAAGGCAGGTTTATATTTGTACTGTCTGTTGAATAAGGAGTGTTAATTTTGTTATTTGAGTTATTGGCGATCCCGTCTGTGCGGGTGTAATCACCTGTATTAAGGTAGTCGCTCATGATAAAGAGTTATCAAAAATGTCCCATTCCGGATGTGAGAGATCAGGGAGATTGATCAGGTAGTTCGGAATAAGGGTAACATTGAAATGTTCTTGGATTTTATTGATAACTTTGGGAGTTGAGTCATAGTTGGATATGGGGACTTGGGTAGATATGGCTGGAATGTTGTTGGTTATATATTTGTAAGTTCTTCTTGGTTGGGGGGTAAGTTATGCTTGGTGTGGTTGTCAGGAGTAGGGTCCTTCGGTGTGATTTCAATACATTCTTTAGAAAGCTTGTCGAAATAGTAGATCTCGCACAGTAGTCGTGATGTGTCCACTAGTTGTCTGGGTGTAGTTATTGGAATAGTAATCTGGTATTCTTTGATGTCCTCAACCTTAGTAGGGAGTTCAGGTTTATCTGTCGGGTTTACAGTCATTATGTTAGAGGGAAGAGGGATTCTGAATTTATATTTGCATCTGATTTCTTGAATAAAGGTTCTTGTGAGTTGTTTGTCAGTGATAGGATATATGTAGGTCAGCTCTGTCTTGATTTTTGTGGAGTCAGTTGGTAATGGAGGTTTCGCAATTATGTAGTCATTTGGTAGCCTTCCAAATTCGTATTTCTCTCGTAGCAGATCTATCATGTTCTTAAAGTCCTGAGGGGAGAGCATTGGGTCTATTAGAAACAAACGCTGTAAATTCTGTAGTAGTTCTTGCGGGGTGAGTGGCAGAGGGTCTCTGGGTTCAGTATTGGTAGGTCAAAATACTGCTGTGGAATGCGGTCAAAGTGGTAATATTCTTTTAGTTGTGCTCTGTACTTAGAAAGGTGAGCTAAATCCCCATAGTCGGTAATCGGAAAAAGGTCTCGGATAGCACTGTGTAGGTCTGCAGGTTCGTAGGGGAGAGGTAATTTGTTGTCTGTGAAGTAGGAACTGGGGAGATATGAGAAGGAATAGATTTTTCTAAGGGATGCTACAACTGCTCTTGTATGTCTACGCTCAGTGAAGGGTAGAGTAAATGGCAGAAATTTATGATATGTTCAGGGATTAAGTCGGGGTTGTCTGGTAGTGGTTCAAGATTGTCAGATAGGGATTCTTCGAGAAGCTTCCGCATTAATTTAAATGGTACCAAGTCCTCTGTTTAAGCGAATTTTGCACAATAGTATATTGTAGCAGTGATCTGGTGCGGATTTGCTGTGATGAAGTTTAGGTTAGAGATGTAATTGGCCACCAGTTTTTTCTTGAGCATTGTGTAAATCTGGTCTCTGTTGGTTTTATTAGTTATGGTCACATTGTGTTGTCTTTTGTAGTTTCTTAGGGCTTTGTTGAAGCTTTCTTCATATTCGATCTGGTGTACCGGCTTACTCTTTTTGTCTCTAGTGAATGTGCAAAAGAAGGCTGTATCCCGGTGTTTGAACTTTAGCCCGATTGCTGGGGGATGTTACACTGTGTAGGCCGGGAGGAGATTTTATCATTAAAGAGCTTCATAAGTTCGGTCTTGTCTTTGAGTGCGTTCAGTATTTTGTCAGAGTTCCATGTGGTTGTATCGAAGGGCCAGACTTTTGTTTTTTGTAATGCTTCTGCGACGGTGTTAGTTCATAAAGTTACTAATTCTTGCGACTCCAGGTTGGGAGGTTGGGTTCGTCTGACAGCCTGACTGTAGCTTAGGTTCTTGGGTCGAGTTGATGTTGATTTTACTGTGTGGTCCGATTTGCAGTCCATGTCTACGTCCTCGTCTTGGCTACGTGTAAAGCTGTTATCTGTTGAAACAATCATTGTGGCGGATTTTGTAAGAGCTTCAGTGTTTGAGTTAGTATGCATGATTATTTGACCATCGTTAGTTATGTCAAAGAAATCCTTGTTGTCGAATATCATTGTTGAGGCTTGGGTTTTACTGTGGGAAGATTGTAGTCCGGTGCTCTGAGAGTCGTGTAACTCAATTTCATGGAGCGGGTAATCCTGGGAGATCTGAGTGCCGGGTTCTGCATTGTTCTCGTTCAAAACTGGTTTTGTTTTGATCTATGCATGAATGTGTAGATCCCTGATGCGATGATGCCATTGATGAATCTGACGGGAGTAAGCTGAGTTGACCACTTTTTTCATTATTGAGAATTGTATCGTCTGGGTCGAGTGAGCGGAGTTTTTTTGTTAGGGTTGGTCTTGAGAGTGTGGGTCAACCGTGTGTTGTGGTTCACTGTTAGGCTCTATTTGGTGAGAAGTGGTGTTGAGTAGTTGGTGCTCTGTTTTGAGACGCCTCTTGTATACTTTTCCTCCCAGAGAGAGGACTGTTTTGATAGCGTGTAGTGTATTTACGTTGATAGTTTTTTCTTTTTTGCTCTTAATTTTGCTTTACTATATGTTTCTATGAGGTTCTCAAGTGCCTGTAGGGCTATGTACAAATTTATTTAGGTGAAACTTTTCTATTCTACTGTTTTTCTTTCCTAGAATTTTTGTGTACAAGGAATCGTCAGAAAGAGTTTTTTTTTGTGTTAATAAATTTGCATTTTATTATAAGATTTGTAAAATAAAAATTGATTTTTCTAGCCCATATAGTCATTAAGAAACCTAGAAGTTATAAAAAGAGTCATCATGTTTGCTTAGACAATCTGGTGCCACTAATATTTCTTTTATAAAAAAATATAAATTTTTAAACCAGGTCAAAGATGCATATCTACAGTAAGTGGTCTAGGTGGTTGGCTCACCCTGTGTATGTTCTAAGATCGAAACCAATTGTCTTTTATAATTTTTAATAATAAACAACCTATTAAGAGTAGGGTGTATGAGTGAGAAAATTTTCCTTAACTGTTAATCAGTTAACCGAACCGAAATATTCGGCATCAACCGATTGCAACAGCTATTAAATTTAATTGGACAATCTGGTAACACTAATATTCCTTTTATAGGAAAATATAATTTTTTACATTACGCCTAAACTCCCATAGTACAGTAGTACAGTGGTATAGAAGGACTAGTGCAAGACCTGAAGATCGGAAGTTCAATACCCGTAGGCAGCCAACCTTCTTTTATAATTTTTAATAATTTTTTTTCTTTTTAGGACCTTTGCATGCCATTTACATTTTCAAATTACAATCCAGATGGTGTGATTGTGATTAAATAGAAGTGTGAGATTGAACACTTTACGTGATAGATTTACATTTTTACATATTATTGGAAATTTTTTTGATTTATTGGAAATCGCAATGTATAACGAAGAATTTGCCGAAGACGAAGTTGACCTCTCTGACGAGGTTGATTTACTAACTCCTAGTATATCAATCAATTCAGCTGAATTGACCCAATTAAATTTTAATGGCTATTGAAAATGTTAGTTAATTCAATTTTGGAAATAAATCAATTCGACCAAATCAACCTAGCCAAAATAACTATTCAATTTTCTAAAAAAAGTTAGTCAATTTCTAGTCTTGACATAAATCAATTCAGGCCTATATTTTAACAATGTAATTAATAATTTTTGCATTCCCGTGATCAAACAATCACGAGAAAGTTATCCTATATGATCCGATCCGGTTTTTCGGATCGAATCCGGATCTTTAAAAATATCTGTCCAATCTGGTCCGTGCGGAACACTATGCGTAAAAATAAATTACAGTATATCAGAAAATTTTTTAATACGTGTAAAAATAAATTATATAGAAAATTTTTTAATACGCGTAAAAATAAATTATATAGAAAATTTTTTAATACGTGTAGAATAAATTATATAGAAAATTTTTTAATACGCGTAAAAATAAATTATATAGAAAATTTTTTAATACGCGTAAAAATAAATTACATTACATAAGTTTAATTCAATTTATTTGTTTGAATGATTTACTTAATATATAGTAGACTGTATTCGCTTTTTACAATTTTCTTTCATGTCCTAATTCAATAAGTGATATTATCCTTAAATTTTGAAAAGCTGAAATTTGCGAGAAACTAAATTGATTGAAATGCTAAATATTATACAATTATAAATGACTAAAAATAAAGATTTAGATTTACATAATCAAATAATTTGTATTAAAAGAAGTAACTATTAAGAAATTGCACCAAACAGAATCTGTAAAAAAATGCAATGCGTCTTGCACAAAGCTCCTGTGTTCTGTATAAGAAAAGAATTATATCTCAAATGACTTAAGAGATAAATACACTTCCAAAAAAAGAATAATTTTTACAAGAACATAAAACATATAAAAGACTCATCAAATTCTTATGCATCACGAAGTTATTCAATATCTACAGAGTGGAAAACTGAAAATAATTCCAAAAGATATCCATTTGTTTCAAGTTCTAAATAACTAAATTAATAAGTACTTGTTATTGGTCATGTTGTGGATGATAACTGATTATTCACTAGGATACTGTTTTTCTGACGTGGCCGAAGGTCACGTCATAATGCGGTATCTGCTGTGAAGAAATCAGCGCTTATCCGACATGTCTGGTGTAAACAACGACTGATTTTTGTGTAACTTATTCGGCCTCCTTTCCTTCTAATAAAATACACAAAATTTCATTCACCTCTTAAGAGGTGATGAAAATTTGTGTATTGTATTAGGAGGTGGCTGAATAACTTACACAAAATCGTTCGGTGTTCACATGTCAGATAATCAACATTAATAAAGTGAAATAAATACAAAATATAAACAAAAGACTTTTTTTTTAAAAAAAAAATTAACTTTATCAAGGCATTCTAAATGTATTGTCTGCAAATTCAGATTTTTAGCTCCAGAATCAGTTTAATTAATGCTGCTATTTGACTTAAGCATATAATATAAACCAACTCTATAACATCCTTTAAGGCTTTTTTTACGATCTTTCTATCTTGGAATATTTAGGTAAAATCTTCAATTATTAGTTCATATTGGTTCAATAACTGTTTTCTTTCGTCCTCAGAGACTACAATAAGAATATTGATTGCAATCAGCTATTGATTGTTAAAATAAGCAAATTATTTCAAATACCTTCTGTTTCATATATTTACGCACGTCTTCATTTAAAAATATAACTTTTTCTAAACACCACAAATGTATTGTTTAATAGAAGATAAAAGTAAGTCATAAGCTGTTGTTCGTGATTGTTTGCGAAATTTGCTAAGATAAAAAGTCTTGTTTAGGAACTGGAATAGTGTACAATACATGATAAGAATAATAAAAAATAAACCATAATCTATATAGTTAAGGCTATTCAATTTTGACTGCTCTACTTTACCTAATTTGTTTATGCAGTGCAACTTTTTTTTACTATTTATGTTTTGTAGTATATTCATTTTTTACTGTTTAGCGTATTTTGTGTCACTTTTGTGCATATGATCAGCAGTCAAAATTTCCTCTTAATCTATAAAAGGAAATTTTTCCACCTACCATTTTTATTATATTATATTATTATATTATATATTATATTATATTATATTATATTATATTATATTATATGATATTATATTGTATTAGATGCGGGGAAAAAAAAATGAATCGGCTAGAAACAACTTAATTCCATTAAAAAATCATCCTTTTCACGCATGTGTGTCTATTTTACTTTATGTTTTATACTTATACTTACCGAGGTTTTTTAGAATTTTGGTTTTTTTTTTCTTCTGATTTTTTGCTGGTATGATGAATTGATAATCAGTGATCGTCAAAGGCCGTAACAAAAATCATAACGAAAGAATTTGATTTTTTTTTTGTATTAACAATTATGTAATGTAACAATAACGTGTGAATTTTTTTTTTGTGTGTAAATAAAATAAAAAAAGTATATGTTGTTCGTAGATTCTATTCTTGCATAACGTGTATTATCACATGATATTATTTTGTTATGTAAATAAAAATAAAAAAAGCAAATATTGTGTCGTAGGTTCTATTCTTGCATAACGTATATTATATATTATGTTGATGATGGTTATGAATACATATTTTAATATTAAAACACAAATGTCGCTCTGTTCCACTGGCCAATCAAGTGTTCATAACGTGGTCACACCAAAATAAGGTTTAGATCAATGTCTTTTTAATGCTTTATTCCACTGGCCAATCAAGTATACTAACGTGATCACACCTGAATAAGGCCTATATTGATGTTTTTTAATGCCTTAAACAACTCTCTTAGAATCGTAAAAAACGTGAAATTTCCAAATTCGCTTCTGTTATTTGATTATAATAAATACAAATATTTTAGCTAAAATAGCTAAAAAAAAGTTAATCAAATGTTTCACTAATTGGAAAGCATTTTTATATAATGATTTCAAGTTAAAGAACAAGTGCAAGCGCAAAAACAAATGCAAACGCAAGTGCAAGAACAAGAACAATTGCTCCACAATAGATAAAAAAAAATTCATGATATTAATAAAAAAATAATGAATTTATTAGCAGATACTAGAAAAGAAATTACATTCCGCTAAAATTTAATGATTAATTTCTAGATTTTTGCATTTTTGGTAAATTTTTTGTCAGAATTTTTGCGTCCAGAATATAATGATTACTAATTTTCTCTGCAATTTATTTAGTTATAGTTTTATAAAATCACGGCTATATTCAAAATGTGATATAATCGAGTAATTATGGTTTAACGCTTTTGATTGGTTATACAACCCGTGATCAAAGTGTTAAGACTAGTGATGTGCCATTTATATGATGTCCAAATTTTTTTAGCGTACAGTACGTACAGTACATATAGTACTTATATAGTAAAATTGCTCTAGTGGTTATATTTTAAGAATTTTTTTTAATATTAGTCTATATTACAATTAATATAATATTTAATTCCATTTAATAGATAAATATTTAGGTCGTTCGAAGTTAATTATCTGGTTAACATTACTTTCCAGGACTCCCAGAAGAGATTCAAATGAAACGAACATATAAAATGAACAAACTGTAGTAAATCTATTATAAACGAATTGATTTCAAGTTAAATTTAGTTCAGAGATTTTAGTCAAGTTGCTAATTAGATCAGATAAATTTGATTCAATAGCAAAAAAAAAAAAATTAATAAATAAAAAATTATAAAATGCATTTATCCAAGAAAAAGACTTCGCAAAATTCTCGTGATCTAGTGAGGATCTGCATCATTTTAAAGTATGCAGCTAGTGATATGTAATCATTAAAATAATACACAGTACGTATAGTGCTTATATAAAAAATTAAGATCATAATAAAATTAAATTAGTATCTATATTTAATTTTTTTTAATGTTAGTCTATATTATAATTAATGTACCGGTAATGTTTAAACCTATTTTAATAAGCAAATATTTAATATAGCAAATTAGTAATATACTATGTACATATCTGCTTAATTTTATTAAGGCACTACTTTATATATCTAAAGTAGCTACTTTAGATAGATCGCTACTTTAGATGCAATATGTACAAATTTAATTTATCTAACAAGAAAGCTTCATCGGGTGTTGATCAATTAATGAATTTGATTGGTCAATTGGCACATAAATATTTCTATCGACCCTCTCAATAAATGATCAGCAAAAATTTTAGCATATAGTACATACAGTACGTACAGTACTGTACGTATAGTACTGTATGTGGTACATCACTAATTAAGACTAAAACAAATATCGATGAGCAAATTATGATCAAGAATATCAGAATATCATCACCATTCATAATCTTAACCTATCAATCTTGCCAAATCAAACATGATCAAAGCTTCTAAATATTCGTCAAAACATTTCTAAGAAACATCTAAAATTCAGACTCAAGAAACAATAATTTTGGATGATTAAAATAATACTCATTCAAACAAACGTGCAAAAAATGAAATTATAGACTGTTATTATCACTAAATGAAAAAAATATGGTTTACAAATCGTAACTTATGGCTTAGATATGATGCGGATACTATGCCCTAACGTGCGCCTGTTTAAAATAAATAATAAATAAGTAAATAAATAAATAAATAAAAAAAGAAAAAATCGGAAAAAAAATCACAATCGTTAGAATTTTTTTTCCTCTTTTTTTTTTTGAGTGTTTGAAAAAATATGCCAGTTACTATTACTGTACTTTGCTATGTAACTGACCACCGATTACATTCTACCAAAAATATGTATGTTGTTGATGCTTTATACACACATTTTATCGTTAATAGAATTCTCTATTAAATATTATTCCTCTGTTCTTTCACTTCTGTGTTAAATTACCAGGGCGTAAGTATATTGTTTATTCATAAAATAATGTATACATTTCATTGTCAACAGAATTCTCTATTAAATATTACTTCTCTATTCTTACGTGTTAAATTACCAGTGTGTAAGTATACAGTTTATTCATGAAATAATGTACACATTTTATCATCAATACAATTCTCTATTAAATATTACTTCTTTGTTATTTCACTTACGTGTTAAATTACCAGTTTGTAAGTTTATAGTTTATTCATAAAATAATGTACACACATTTTATCATCAATAGAATTCTCTTAAATTTTACTTCTCTGTTTTTTCAATTGTGTGTGAAATCACCAGTTCGTAAGTATATAGTTTATTCATTAATTAATATACACATTTTATCGTCAATAGAATTCTCATTAAATATTACTTCTCTCTTCTTTCACTTACGTGATTATTTACCAGGGTGTAAGTATATAGTTTATTCATAAAACAATGTGCTCACTTTTATCGTCAATAGAATTCTCCATTGAATATTACTTCTCTGTTCTTTCACTTACGTGTTAAATTACCAGTTTGTAAGTATATAATTTATTCATAAAATAATGTACACATTTTTGCTCACTAAAAATCTCTAATAAATATTACTTCTCTATTTTCTATTAAATATTACTTCCCTGTTCTTTCACCTACTTATTCAAATATAAGCTAATCAACCTTAACAACATAGAAAACACAATGAATCTATTACAAACCGATTCAACCTTAATCTTATACTGTGTCAGTAGAATAGCAAGTTTTATATCAATTTTTTACAATAATTCACAACAGAATTATGATAATTCTAATGCAAAGAACAATTTTTTTTTTATAATAACTCATAATCTAAATTAAGATAACTCTAATATGAGCTAACTTAACTACATCGAAACGATAATTTTAAACTAGCTCAACCTTAACCATATTCTGAAAATTTAAGTTCTGTACTAAATATTTATATCAACTCACAATAGCAATTACGAAAATTCAAATACTAACTCACCAATAACTAACAGAAATTACAATAATTTCAAGAAACCTAACTTAGTCTAAATAAACATACTGTGGTCACTAAATAGTAAGTATATAACAAAATTTTTTACAGTAACTTATCACAAAATCACAATAAATCCCAATTCAACTTTGACTGCATATTACATATTATTAGAGTAATGATAATCTGTAAAAAGTTTTTATTTACAATAATTTTGTGAGTAAGATTTAACAAAAATTTATATAATAACTCACAAAAAGAATCACAAATAATTCCAATATATACTAACTCAACTACATTACAATAATTCTATACAACCCAATTTAACCACATACTGCAGTTACCAAAATAATATTGAAAACAGAACTTACAGAAATCACAATAATTCTAACTTTATCACTGAAGTGATAAGTTCTGTAATAGAACTTTTTTTACAGTTCCATCATAGAAATTATGAAATTTTCAATACAAACTAACTCAACAACATATTGTTGTTATTGAAATGACAAGTATTGTAACAGAATTTTTTACACGAACCGTAAAAATCATGATAATATTAAATTTTAACTATATACTACAGTTACTAGAATAATAGTTTAACAACAAAATTTTATAGTAAAAATTGATAATTTAATGCAAACCAATTCAATTTTAACCATGTATATTGTATAAGCAAGTTCCGTAACAAAATTTTTTACAATAAATCATATCCCAAATATATTAAAATAATTGTTAATTTCTGTATAAGATGGGTGGTGCTTCGCACTAGTACCTTCTAAATCAGGAAAAAATATAGCGCTCCAAAAAAGTTGAACCATCCACATTTCAGCATTCATGTGATCGTACTGGAAAACTTTTATCATAATTAACAACTTCTTCTAGTCACTCTCGTAAACGCTTATTTAAATTACTAGCTTGTGTAACTTACTTATAACTTACAATTTAAATTGCATTTACTACCAAAAATCACTATAGAAACCATACAACATTCGAAAGAACATTTATAAACACTGTGCAAGAATAATAAAAAATAATCGTTAATCCCAAAACTTCATTTAAAAGAGATTACTTTTACTATTCTCATAGTCCTAGTCACATATTAACTATATGTAAACTCTACATGCTGAAATAATCGACCAGAAAATTGAGACATTACATGTAAGATCTAAATCTAGATAACTTTTACATACCGCTAAACATCCTAATAATGCAAAAACTTAAGCTAATACTCTTATCTACATAATCTGGGTATTATATTTAAAATATTAATAACAAAATTATTTCCACGAGCTAAAGATCGAATCATGATAAAGGTCGAGATAGAGATAGAATTCAATTTAAATTTTTTTTTAAAAGCTTAAAAAGATAGTGAATAGTTCACTTAATTTTATTCTCCTATTAAACCATTGATGAATTCGAATTTATTAATAATAAACATCACATTTATCCCACATTACACATTCTCTAATTTTATGTGATAAATTCTTTCGTATATATTAGTTAACACGTAATCTTCTTTAACAAAATTTTTTTCGTTTTCTAATATTATTAAAATGATAATACTTTAAGCCTATATAATTTGATAAGTTCGTTATCAAAAATAATCGCAAATTGACCGATAATAGTTAATCAATCAGGCAAATCCTATTTATGATAGTCACTTACACATTAACGCCCACTTACATTATGAAAATCGGGAAACCATCAGCCAATGCCTCGGATTAAATACACAACGTCTTACGTTGATACCCAGCATAACATCTTGTCTATTTCTGAGACTATATCCTTTCACTTCTATTATACATAAATCATATCTATAATCGCAAATCAATAAAGACTTATCCCGGTATATCAGACCAAATCATTCAAATTTAAAAAAACTTGAACTTATTAGTAATGTTTAACATGCCCGATATTAAATCATACCTGGCGGCGAAGCCGCCACATGATCATGTGCTAGTTATAAAATATAAAAATAAACAATGATTTACATAGTTCGTTAGACGACGTCGCAACAATTCTGTCTAGATAAAATCTTGCAATTGTTCCTAAATTGTCTATGTTCATAATCCCTGTCCAGAGTCTCTTCCAGGCGTCATTATATCAAATTCGAAGAAATAGTATAACAACGCCTGACGTTTTGTATGTTTCAAATACTTCAAGGCAAGAGTGTCCTCTTCTTTTAATTTTCAATCATCATCTTCTGGGCGAAGAATGATATTGTAAATATTGCACATAATGGCTTAACTTATTTCGACCATAACTCATGAAAGCATCCTGAAGTATGTTATAATCAATTTTTCTAAGCATACCATAGTGTCAATTTTTTGAAAATTGTTTGGGGAAAGAGATATGGACCTGTATTTTAGATTAGAAAATAAGAAAATTCAAAAATTTTGAAGTAAATTCACAACTTACAATCTGTATAGAAGTTCGATTTCTTGGATCATATAAGAAAAAGGTATCACACAACGTCAAAGCAAATTCGGCTGGTAATTGAATCATCTTTGTACCAATATCTTTGGAACCTGTACTGTGCAATAACCAAGCTAGAATGACAACAATTATGCCGTTATGGAGCTCAACAAATTTCAAATTTTCAATACAAAATCACACCAAAATACAATCCAGCATCGCTAACATCTATTGATTTAGGTTTTTTACTATAATAGAAGTAGACCGATAACGTTTTATCATTATGGCGCATTTGTAAATTACACTAAAATTTGAAAAAGTTTGACTACCGATAGTAAGTCAAATTAATTGACTTCATAATTTGTCCCCAAATCCAAGTATTCTGTTACTAAATTTATTATTGATCAATTCAAACAAAATCCCCAAATTTATTTGCTCCCCAAATATATAGCAACATAACGTCTAACCCATCTTCCCACCATACAACCCACCTTCTCACTATATCTACTTATTTCCTTAATTCCGCAAATGCGCCGTAATGTTAAAAGGTGCGATGTGTATAGTAAATATTTAAACCGTTCTTTGAATTTGTTTTTTCTTGTAAAGGCAGTGTCGTTGATAATATTTCCTAAAGTAATAATCAAACTTGCTTCTTATTGAAAGCATAAACTGTCAACATAGTATATAAAGTATGTTTAACATTGCTGTGAAAAGTGGGGCACCAGTGTAGCATCCATCACTAGCCTGGAATCTCTTTCTAACTCAAATAAGGGTTGTTTAGTCAGTCCTTTTTCACCGCCGATATCTATTAAGAATACAGTATAAGACATACTTTATAAAGCCAGAATTTTTGTGATGCCTTTAAAAAAAATTAAATTACCTACCGGCAAGATACTCGGCGAAAGGAGTATTCTCGTAAAAAAAAAAAACGAAGATAAATGAAAAAAATTAAGCTCATATGATCAAGGATTTTTTTCAGTGTACTCATTACAAACATTTTTCGGCATCTGCTTTTAGAAAAAATACCATGTGCGATACAGAAGGATGATATCACAACTTGAAATCCATATATTCACCTTGCAGCTGTTCAATGTCTACAGAGTGAAGTGCTGGAAACAATTCTGAAGTATATCCGGTTTTTTCAAGTTCTAAACTATTAAATTAATAATAATATAAACTGGCACTGGTTCTATTACATCCTTTATGGCTTTCCCATTCTTGGAATATATAGGTAAAACATTCGCTTATTGGTTCATATTGGTTCATTAATTGTTTTCTTGCGTCTTCAGAGGCTACAATCTAAATTCCATTCATCTCCTGGACGAAGAATGATATTGCACATATTGTACATAATGGCCAAATTTTCTTTTAAATCTCAGAATTTATTGCAGCCATAGATAGCATCACGATAGCTCATGAAAGCCTCCTGAAGTATGTTATAAACAATTTCTAAGTATATAACAGCGACGATTTTTGAAAATTCGATACATAATATTGGAGAAAGAGGTATAGATCTTGTTAATATAAATTAAATTTGATTATTTTCTTGGTTAAGGAATAAGAAAATATAAAGTCAGATAGACATTAAGTAAATTCACGACTTACAATCTGTAGCCACGGGATAAGTGTTCGATATCACTATAGTGCTGATTTACACAATGCTTTCGTAGTTTTTCGTCGCTAAATTCATATCTAATAACTAAAGAGGTTAATATAACAATTAATGTAGAATAGGAAAATGACGATTAATCAAAGAGAAAAAAAAACCATTTGACAATATAAGAAAAATGTTTCATTCAAATTCAGCTGGTAATTGTATCATCTTTGCACCAATATCTTCCATGCAATAACCAAGTTAGAATGAACAATTATGCCGATTATGGAACTCAAAATTGTAACTCCACCAAAATATAATCTGGTATCGCTGACGTCTAGTTTCTTGCTATAATAGAAGTAGACCGATAACGTATCATTTAGAAGGTGCAATGTGTATAGTAAATATTTAAATCGTTCTTTGAATTTGTTTTCTTCTTGAAAAGGCAGTGTCGTTGATCATATTTCCTAAAGTAAGAATCAAACTTGCTTCTTATTGAAGGCATAGGCTGTCAACTTATTATTTAAGTCCTTATACCCTCATAACTGTATATAATGATGTTTAACATTTTTGTGAAAATTGGGACACCAGTGAAGCATCGCTAGTTTGGAATCTCTTTCTAACTAAAATAGGGGTTGTTTAGTCAATCCTTTTCATCACCGATATCTATTAAGAATATGACATCATTTATAAAGCCAGAATTTTTGCGATGCCTTTAGAAAAATTAAATTACCCACCGGCAAGATACTCGGTGAAAGAGTATTCTCGTAAAAAAAAAAAAACGTAGATGGCCATTAATATTTCTAGAACCTTAATAGTATCCTTCCAGGTCATTTGTATGCAAGTTTCTAATTAATTTTGTAATAGAATGAAACGTCCTACGAACTAAAATGAAATTAAATAATAAAAATAGATATCAGCATCAGAAAAATCGTACACCTTTAAAGCGGCACCGACAACGTTTAGAACTACTGGGCGCAATTACTTATTGAGCGGGTCAGCATTTTTTTTTTATCACAATTCTTAGCTAATGAGAAAGAATATACATCGTCTTACTAATCTCTCTACCCCACGTATTTACACAATTACACAATTAGGTGAGCACACAGCAAAACCATGCTTAGAGTATCAGTATATATTTTATATACCGTATTTTACCGTAAATAGGCACCCCCTTTTATTATAAGCGGTGCTTATTTTCAGAAACAAATTATTCATGTTCGATTTTTGGCCCAAAACAATTTTTATTATTATTTTTTTTTGTGATTTTTTTTTCGTGATTTTTTTTTTAAGTCGACAGTAAGGTCAACAGACCGAAAGGAAGCCTAAGCAGTGACGCATTAGCATCAACAATCATATGGGCAATCCTGATGGTAACAAGAAAAGGCTTGTACATGCAGCTCCCAGATGATAATGCTGCAAGCATTAAAGATAAGTAATTCAATGAAAAATTTCTACATAGCTTTATGTAAAAATGTAATTCGTGATAATGTTTTGTGCTGCGAAGAGAAAACTACCTTTGCAACATTCATATGGTATCCTGAGAAAACTTCATATCATTCAATCTACATTACATAATTTATATAAAGAGCTAAACTGCTTAAACTTATTCTATCAACGAGCTATAACACCACCTCTTTAAATTTCCTGCTCGATTAACCTTTTGAAATATTTCATCCATCTGTATTCAATTAGGTACATTTTAAACAATCAATCAATTTTCAGCTAAAAATTATATCAAAGTTTAAAAATTTTATTTTGAATATTTTCTTTTTTAAAATTAATAATTGGGCCGGAACGGAGTACCGTACTATGTTATACTAATTTAGTTGATGTCCGGTGTTACTATCATAATGGAGAATAGCAGACTAGTAAACTATAATTTGATGTGAGGAGGGGTTATTAAAGATATCGAATGTATAGAAGTTGGGGTGAACAAATATTTTGGTGTAAAAGAGATCAATGTGGAGGGATTATAAATGGTGATTTGCAATGTACAAGTGGAAAATCGATCAGTAAATCGACAATGGATCAAATGTATCAAATAATTAATGAATCAATGTAATCAAACCAAGAATGTATCAATTTAATTAATTAAAAAAAAGACAATACAATAAATCAAAATGGGTTAGTGCGTACTGTTATGAACATTCGGGGATTTTGATCAAACCTTGATAAATTATTGGACTAAATATTCTTGAATAGATCCCTGACGTAAGTTGTATAATATTATATGACGACTTACTTAAAAGTTTTCAAAACTCATTTATAATCTTAATTATTAAAATTGATTGAATATTGATATTTGAATTTTCCCGAATACTCATAACGGTATCCACTAACCCAAATGTGAGAGTTCGATTATACAAACAATACAATAAGTTTTCTTCGGTTTTTTGAAAATGCCTGCTAACTTAATTTTAGGTTTATTAAATAGATCGAAGTCTTAGAGAATTTTATTGAGGCAAAATACATGTTCGATATATATAAATGACAGAATCCCTCCGCTCACGACTCATTCATAAATTAATTCGCCATTGAGACTGCTCCATCTATGCATGAATATAATTCAATTTACATGGAAACATTTCTTCCACACCAATAACATCCCCCTAGTGTCGAGAACAAGACGTTAATAATTGAACGCTTCAAGTTCATTCGTCTCTTTCGATTGATATAAATAATTTCGGGTAATGTTTCTCCACCGCATTCAAAATAGACGGAAGAGGGATAAGTCAGAATGATTCGTATATCGAATGTTGAAGTCGGTATTACGCGTCAACTATCTATGTTGGGGCACTAACTAAATATGATAATAAGGGTACAGTATTATATATAAAAAGTATAAAATAAAAAATAAAAATGTAAAAAGGTGAAAAAATTTTTTAAGCGACATGGGTAACACCCTGTAATGAGATAAATTCTAATTTTAGAAAATCATCCTCTGTAAAAAATTTATTACATAATCAGAAATTCGATCATTGAAAAAAATCAAATTTGATAAATAAAAATCGATAATAAACAAAATCTAATTAATAATTTATTGTGTCAATAAAAAAAACATAATAGAATTATGCTGAACGAAAGGATGCAAGAAATGATGCTAGAAGAAAAGGTTGGTTTCAATAAAACCTAAAGGACAGTTAAACTATCGAAAGAATGAGTCATCAAGAAGATACGAGAGTCAAAATAATATTGTCGAAAAAGAAAATACAAATCCGAGTGAAGTACGTAATAAATATTAAATTTGGTAGAATCTCAAAAATAAAATAGATGATTGACTAATTAACGACACAGTAATCAAGTAAGGTTCAATTATTAATTATATGCTGCAGTGATAATTACACAGGCCCAACACCATACACGTCAGGGCTAGTACAATTAGAAGGAAAATCGTCTTATATGCAATTTCCATTGCGTCTTGTTCGGGAATTATGATTCACAAATCGATCAAAATTATCACGAACCGTATTAGATATTGATAATAAGGAATCTACTATAGGTCTTACGTTTGAAGATTACATACATTTTCTGAAGAAAAAATACATGTTTACAACAGAGATTATCTGAAGAGCAAATATTGTTTTTTTTATGAAGTTTAAAATATGATACTTAAAATAAACATATTCTATTATTCATATATATATTACCCTCATTCAAAATTAACCCTAAAAAAAATGATGCAAGTAAAAAAAAATTAATGACGAATAGCTTAAATACTTGTTCTCTTAGTGAAATAAACTTGTCATTGAATTAATTTTCTGTAAAATAAACTTGCCTAAAATTAATTGCCGGTGATAAGTAATGTTTGTCGATAAGATGGCACGAATCCTTATTTATAATCACAGATTAAATTATTAGAATAAGAATTAGATTATTTGCTTTTCGATGAAAGATAATTAAAGATGAATGACTTTTTTCTTGAAATGATTCTTTTTGTACACGACCAGTAAAAAGTACAACGTACGAATGTTACATGAAAAATTTACTAATTCTGTGATTTGAACTAGATAAAGGAACAACTGTTGCCACATAATATTTACAAGAACTATTCCTCGGAGATTCACGAACGGTAATAATTACCAACCAAACCGTTTGAAGTCCGTAAACAATCGTGTTTAAAATAAATATAAAAATTTGAATAATATCTTCATTCTTGAAAAATGCATTGAGAGCATCAAATACTACCGCAACAATTATGGCAAGGGAGGTAAATAATAAGTTCGTAGAGATTATAAAATAAACGTTGAAAAAACTACATAATGTTAGTAAGGTCCCATGAATATATAGATGTATATTAAAAATGTATATTAAAATAAACTTACTCCTTTTTGTCGTTTCCTTCTTTGATGCCTTCTCTAGCTTTCGTAGCTTTCGTAAAGAATTCCAAAAAAGCCTTTTTACCTTTAATATCCAATTTATCATAGACCTCACGTTCATCTGGACTTAATGCCAGTTCTGACACATAGTTGTATCTTTAGATTAATAACTTGTAATTGTGATTGAATTAAAAACACATTATTACCTTGCGTATCTAAAGATTTAAAAATAATTGTTAGTAAACTTAATCAGATTAGAAAAATTAATACCAGATGATCAAAATTTGCTACAAACCAATAATAGGAACACTTTCTATAACTTCAACTCGTTCTAAATCAATATAATATATGTTTACAACTGCAATATTCGTCATTGGAAGATAAGAAAACGTTTGTTAAAGACAGACACATTATTACCTTGCGTAATAATATCTAAAGATTTAAAAAATAACAACACCAATTATTACGGTAGTAAACTTAATCAGATTAGAAAATTTGATACCTGATGATCAACATTTGTTACAAACCCTCCGCACTTTCTTTAGCTTTGCCTCGTTCTAAATCAATGTAATATATGTTTACAATTGCAATATTAGTCATTGGAAGATTAGATAATTAACATAAGAAAACGTTTATTAAAACAAAATTATACCGCTGGATTGAGTTGCACCGCTGGATTGAGTTGCACCGCTGGATTGAGTTGCACCGCTGGATTGAGTTGCACCGCTGGATTTAGTTGCACCGCTGGATTTAGTCGCCATTCTTTAAGGAACGCAAAAATGGTAAAAAGATAATATCTAAATATGTCGAGATAAAATCAGAAACGTTAAAAAAAGAATGTGATTCATGATTTCTGTATTTATATAAATTTTGCATTAATCCGTGAAGCAATCACTAGTATAGCCACCAAGATTATTACGTAGGTACAGAGTTTAAACTATCACTTGCGTAATAAATCACTTTTGTAAAAAAACTTTTGTAAAAAAATCACTTTTGTAAAAAAATCACTTGAGTAAAAAAATCACTTGAGTAAAAAAATCACTTAAAAATCAATTGCATCATAAAATCACTTAAACTTTTATGACCTTAAGCACTGATTGTGTAAATGATTTTAGTTGTTATGCTAGAGGGGTTCAAATCGTTTTCTCTAAAGCTTACCATTAAATTGTCATCTAATTTAATCAACCTAAATTGAAATTGTTATTGAAAGTGTTTTCAGATTATCGAAATTTCAAGCGGGATTATAACTTTTTTTTTTTTTTACATATTACTAAGGGAAGTGCCGTTTATTACGTAATTTATTTTTTATTAGGTCATACCCCCTCCCCCCTCCGTGATCTAATTAGCAGCCAATCATAATTTTCATATATAATATATAGACGTGATAGACTGCTAACCCCACCTCTTGAAATTACGTAATAAACGGCTCTTCCCTAAACTGCCAAGACGCATTTACTAATTTTCGCCCACCTTTTCCATTGGTCGCAGGCGATTCTCAATTCTGATTGGACAACGTGACTAACGCCACTTATCACATGCCTTAATGTGGCTCATACTATTATGCTGATTGGCTGATTCAAATCAATAATTTTATTTTTTAGTGTAAAGACTTTACGTTTACGATTCAATAATTCAAAAGTTTGCTTATGAAACCACCTTTGGGGCTCTAACAAAAAAAATTTCTTGCTAAATTTTGTACGATAAAATCCTTTATTTTTTGTTTTATACAGTAAAAATTTATTTTTTTGTTTTTGTTACACGGATTTTGCAAATCTAATTTACCTATGGCTGTATGATGTAAAACACCATAGGCGCATTTTATATTATCTGGAAAAATGACTATTAGATTCTTCAGAAACAGAGTACGATAAGATGAAAAGTAGTGAATCAATTTACAGGTTTTCCCTTTCCGTCGCTCATTTAGTTTAAAACTTTTCATTAAAAAATTTACTATTACCACACTTCAAATTAACTTTGGGCATATAAAAATCTAAAAATTCCTCATCATATGCTCTGATTTTTGGAATTTATAAGTAGAGCTAATTTTTTTTAAAACTTTAAAGTTAAATAATTTTTGATCTACTGGTATGTTTTAAATGATTTTACTACCAAAATGTTTGTCTCTTTGAGATAATTCCAACGAGCCCAAAATCATTAAAATTCAATCACAGGATCATGAGAAAATGCGCTGCCAAATAAGTGACGCACCTATAGGGTGAAGAAATTAGTTAGACATAGGTTTAACCAATTTCTTCACCCTATAGGTGCGTCACTTATTTGACAGCGCATTTTCTCATGATCCTGTGATTGGGTTTTAATGATTTTGGGCTCGTTGGAATCGTCTTAAAGAGACGAACATTTTGGTAGTAAAATCATTTAAAACGGACCAGTAAATTAAAAATTATTTAACTTTAAAGTTTTAAAAAAAATATAAATTCCAAAAATCGGAGCATATGTCTATTTTTTATTTGTTAAGGTTTGTCATATGAATTATAACTTAGGAAAAAAAAAAAATATGTATCCATCTGAGAAAAAAAAAAGCTCGAAAAATTGATTTGAACAGCTTAATTATAAAAATTGAAATAAGCACCACTCGGTTTATTGTATACCTAAAGAAATCTAAAGAAGGTGTGTATGGTGCTGGGCTGTAATTCAATGAAATCAAAATAGTATTTAAATGTGACAACAGTCAATAATGATAGATATAACTCAATCAAAAAGCTAAGCTATATTAATGATCTACAGTTATAGGTACAGTATTGTTAATTTAATGAAAAAAAGAAATTAGATAATGACAGTGTATGTAATGCATGTACATACATACTAACGTACATACGTACGTACGCACGAGAATCGGAAACTTTTTTTTCCTTCCGAATAATTTATTTATATACTTTATATATACCATTAACGAAATTTACAATGAAAAAACGAAAAATAAATTCTGATGAAGTTGCCTGGTTTCCTTTATATCTCATTATCTGTCATCTTTCCTAAGCTATATGCTCAATCTTACAGTTGTTTTGACATTCCAAATCCATCTGAACCAGAAAAACATGTGATTATGCAATGTCCATTTATAAAGTCTACAATACCTACTTTTAAAACAAAAAATTTCATTGATGGAGGTTCATTTAATGGAATTTTAAATGTGATAGCACTGACAATGGTCTGTGTCAAAAAGCTCAATCGGCCTTTGAGATGGCTGGACAAATCATAAGTTCAGTTTTCATGTTTGAAGTTCCGATTACCCTTAATGCAACATTCTTGAATCTTAATGATTCCAATCTTTTAGGTAAATGTATTTCTCTTTAAAAAATATATATAATGTGTCATCAAGATCGAATTAACCCGTAGCGTGCAATAAAAAAAAAAGATAACTTGCTAAAATTAAAACGTATAAAAGATATAATTAAACCAAATTAAATGTGAATTTTTTATTTGGTTTATTTAGGATCAGCTACTCCATCGAGATTTATACCTTTGATATCTGAAGATGGTGTTCCACGATTATATCCTCAATCACTCGTAAAACAATTTAAATTTGACGTTCATCCAGGTAAAATATTTATTACATTAATAATATTAGTTTAAATAATATCAATATACATCTGGAATTAACCTATATAAAATTTTTATATTGTAATAACTAGAATATAGTAGTTGTGACATTAATCACAGACTAAATTATAAGAATAAGAATTAGATTATTGCTTCTCACATTGCTTCGATGAAAGATAATTAAAGATGAATGACTTTTCTTGAAATGATTCTTTTTGTACACAACCAGTAAAAAGTACAACGTACGAATGTTACATGAAAATTTTACTAATTCTGTGATTTGAACTAATTACAATTCGTTATAAAAATCTCGTATGCTTTAATCGTAATATGATTGTTTTAATTTGGTGGTTTAAAATTATATTTGTCCAGCAAACAATTTTAGTTGTCTAAGCCCGGTCCGAGCACCCTAATCTTAAATTAACTCTAAATATTATCATTACTAATAATTATATTTGGCCACCTATATTGCAGTTTAACCAAAAATCTTACAAAAATCTTTATTGATGCATAAATTATAAAATTTTCTTGGAATCTAATGATTTTATTAAGCGCCATACATATAACGCTTGGATATGTAATACAGTATACTATATATAATGTTCAATGAACCAGATATATTTACATAACAGATAAATACTACAATACGGGTAAAATTTTTTCTAAATTTAAATAGATATACAAACCTTAAATGTTCAATATAAATTTTTACAAAAACCAATATTATAGCTCAATAAACAAAGTCACGATACCATTTTTAAAACATGAAGAATTAAAAGTTACTAAACTTTTTTTGTTTTTAATATTTAAATGGGAAATATATGTTCAATACTATGCTGAATTTACAAAAACTATGCAAGTTTTTCCGTATATTGAATTTTAAACACTGGTATTAGCAGTATTATAATTAGAAAAAATGCGTTTGTCACGCCCCCGTGACTGTCACGGCCAATAAGGCCATATTAATATAAAGTAAAGTAAAGTTAGGGTTAGGTTAGGGTTAGGGTCAAAGATTATTAGGGTTGGGGTCAAGATTAATACAGAATTGCGAGAGGATCATTTTTTGTTAGAAGTGCAGTAGGTATTATCTTAGTAAAGTTTTGAGTTATAAATAAACCCGTGACAAAAAACTGTGTCACGGGGGCGACAAATACATTCCTCCTTATAATTATTTTAATAAAATACTTGACATGTGTCAAATATAAATAAAAATTAATGTTAATCACGTAAAGTTGGGATATCCAATGTTAGATCAAATATATGTAGTCTCATAAAAAAATAATTGGTGGGATTTTTTGTGTAACATATATGCCGATTTATATTAAAATATTAAAATTTCATTAGGTTTATTAATAATTTTTTTGTATTGTTTAAAAAAACTTCAATTTAAAATCCAATGATTAATTAGGTAAGATTTCTACAGTAGCCAAATTAATTGAGAAGATACGAATTGAAATTTAATAGTCTTTTCATAAGAAAATATCTCCTCAAAATTTTACATATTAATTTGACTAGAAATCTTACCTAATTAATCATCGGACTTAAATTTGAATAAATTAAGAGCGTTTTTTTAAAAAATTCAAAGATCTATAATAATTTATCTAATGATTTCACGGGGTTACACGCAGCTGCACAAGTCGCATATAATATAAAATCATGATCGATATTGATGTATTTTATATTATATATACTGTGGTTGCGGCTCGACGAGCCGCATTTTGGGACGACAGTCATATGTAAAATTAGATATAACATTGATAATTAATTGATTAGTAAAGTGAGAGACCTTCCAGCAAATTGCGCAAGATAGGCAAGTGCCAGTCGGGTAATTAGTATGGAAAATTGATTCCCTGCTGCATAAGCACTCAATTAAATGAGGAATAAAAACCCGTATGCATTTCATAGAAATGATCTTCGGGAAATGGAAGACAAAAACAAAATATCACGCCACACCAATAATGGAAAGGTACTGCTTTATTGGCGTGGTTTCTAATCGCCACAATTTTAACTTTAAATAGTAAGAGTGGCACAGATTTGGTAGAACTAGTGCTAGAGTTTCTAGACTTGCGCGTTTCAAAGATTTTTCATTGTTATGATAATAAAAAATTACCAAAAACGCTTAAGTCTAAGATGAATTCTCGGTGTAGCTGTTTGTTATGATGAATTTAGTCTCGCTGAAGTTGATAATGGACATTGTAATCATTAGAACAAAAGTTTGTTCGGTTTTTGTTTGATATTATTTAAAGAATGCTTTTGTATGATCATCAGTATTAAAGTTTTTAAATTGTACATAGCGAAATATTGATTTTATGAAATAAAGTTATTGTGTGTTTAGACAATTATAAATCTGTTTGCATAAAATTTTGTTTGTTAAAAAGGCAATAAATAACGTCGTTTTTACTGCGATTGCAGAATTAATAAAATTTCATAAAATTTGAACCCAAATTTACGATGCCAAAACTACCAAAGCAAAAGCACCATTTAAAAAAATTGGAAGTTCAAAAAAATAAGGTTCAAAAAATTTTTAAGATAATTACCAAATTTAATCACGAATCTCTTCCAAAAATTCATAAAATACTTACTAATATTGCGAATGACACTCGAGAAGAAGAAATGTTTCAAACAATTCGTGAAATGCCAGAACCAGAAAAAGCAAATGCGTTAATGCTTTTTAATTCAATGAGAAATCCAAAAGGCAAACACGCTAATAAAATCATCTCACCCTATCTTCAAAAAAAAGCTCTTGACTTCATTATGGATCCAAAAAACCAAATTAAAAAGTTAAAGGCTGAAAATATCGAGTTGAAGTTGGCAAATAGAAGGTTAATACGAAGCAATCAAAAACTAGTACACAAAAACCAGTTTATAGGTAGGGTAGTGTTAAAAATTTTAGTAAATCACATTTCCAAAGTTTTTTTTTCATGTGCCCTTACCCAATTCATATTTCCACTCTATTAGGTAGTTCAAACCGACATCATTCACAATCAAATTAAAATCGAATTTCAACTATTCGGTCATTAGTAAGAAAATCGAAGCAGCTACCTCATAATGAATTCAAACGCCAAATTAGTACATTGTTTAAACCAAATAATCGAGAATACTCGCCCGAATGGTTTGACTTTCAACCAAGATATCACAAATTGGGCAAACTTCTTTAACCGCAACAGTTGAATCATTACGTCTGGTCTATGAATTCTTAACCGGAGAGCTCCCGCAAAGATGGTTATCCGTGACGACACTAAGTACTTGGCATAAAGAAGTTTCATAAATTGAAACTGAAGTTGGAATACATAAAGCCACACAATGTTCATGCTATGGAATCCTCATCGACGAATCAACTCGTGGAGAATTTAAATATTTCGTAGTATGCATTATGTTTTGGGATCATAAAAAAAATATACCATCAGTTATTGTGATCAATCTTGAGGATTTAAATAACTGCACTGGCCAATCGGTAGCAGACAGTACTCTCAAAGCAATTACTAATCACAGGCTTGATCCGAAAAAATGTTTAACATGGGTAACGGACAATACGGCCTATATGTCAGGTAATAAAAAAGGTGCGATTGTTCAATTTAATAAGAAGGCAAATGTAGATACAGTAAGAATTGGTTGCGGAATGCATATAATGCATATTGTTTTTTCAAACTTTGAAGAAACAGCATTTGGCAAGCCACCTTCTTCGATAGGATTTTTGCGGACACCACAACCATATAATCTCCTATATTTAGCTTGGTATCTCCACGACGGATATGACTCAAGTAATAAAGGAAAACCTCTCAATATGAAATCAAGTTGGATTCGAAAATTATATAACGGATTATTAGGGTATCATTTCTCCCAATACCAATTGCCAATTCGGGGTCGTTGGTATAGTTGTTAGACGAAACCTTTTTTACTTGATGACGAAACCTAAGCCCCAAAATGACGAAACCTCAAATTCTGCCGACGAAAGACGAAACCCAAATTCAAAATGACGAAACTCCCACTAAAAAAAAAAAAAAAAAAAAAAAAAAAAAAAAAAA
>QKWP01000923.1:85893-192401 GCA_003550325.1 Gigaspora rosea | reverse complement strand
AAAACTTAATAAAATTAAAAAAACCATTAAAATTAAAAAAAATAATAAAAATATTATTAATAAAAAAAAATATATGCAATAGTGTATATATATATACAATATGATAAGAATAAAGATAAATTTTAATTATTCTTTATTATAAAAATAACTATAAATTTACTTTTTATTTCTTTCTATTGTTATTTTGAATTTTAAAAAAATGATTAAAAAAAATAATTAAAAAAACTAAAAACATAAAAATTAAAAAAATAAAAAAAACCAATAAAATTATTAATAAAAAAAATAAAAAAAAAGCAAATAAAAAATATGCTTTTTTATTTATTTATTTATTATTTTTTGTTTATTGTTTTTCTTGTTTTTTTATTAGCAAGTAAATAGTTAAAATTTAACAAGATTTTTACTTATTTAATAAATTTAAAAATTACTACAAATTATTTATATTTTTATTTTCAATTTTACAATATAAATTATAAATTTTAACGCTCCAGACTCACACCGGTTCCCGGTTCCTAGTTATAGTCTGGATTGGTAGATTGGTCTGCAAGTAATTCAAGTAATTCATTATAGTTTGTGGTACAAATATGAAGCTTATCTTTATAAAAGTAAGTGCCGATGCAGGGGAATGTTCATCATTAAACAATTTTAAATATTTTTCTTATACATTATCATTTACACACCTAAAACTTAATGATTTTGCTGAATCAATTATATGGTTATAAATAAATTCAATATTAATTTCTAATAGATGATCTAGTTCAAGATACCATCTTTCTAACTACAAGTAAATACTTGCATTGCAGTTTACATTTTGTGCCTGAAGAGATTGTAAATTTTTTTTTATAATGGTCTTGTTTTTTAACTTTATGATTATGATCACAATGCTACTTTTCTCGAAAGAGCTATAACTTCTCTTTACATTGTAACCTTTGGTTTGTAGCATTGTAGTTTTTGAGTGTAATTCAAAAGCTTTGAACCATTCTTGTACCATTTCTTTACTATCGATATTCATGAATCCATTCAGTTCAAATTGTAGCATTTCAAAGTTTTTAGCAGTTTGATATGATGGCAATTTATTGAAGTTTTTTAATCTATATGTGTATAATTTAATTTAAGAAATCCAGCAAATCATTCTAGGTATGTAACTAAAGTAATTGAGAAATATATATATATATTATTTTGATTAAAATATTTTGTAAAGTAATTTGGTTACTTTTTATAAATATAAATATAATAATAATTTGAATAATTTTCTTCTTATTATTTCACAAACTTCTATGATTTCTATAAATATAAATGATTGAAGAATGTAGACAATATGCCAATATGGTTAAATTTGTAAGCAAAAAAGAATAAACTAGTTAAAAGAACATTTATATTATTTGTAAGCAAAAGAAATAAGAACTTTATGTGATTTGTAAATGTAAAAGGTTAAAAATCTTTATATTTATATTAAAAAAATAGTACTTAATAATTATAAATGCGGGTGTAGCGACTTAGAGAAGTTGGTAAGTTGTCACCCCAAGTGGCAGGTCTAGGGTTCAAATCCCACTGACAACGCTTTGAAAAAATAGACCTGTGTTTCGGTAACTGTTTCCTGTCGATTGGTTGGGTACATCACCTGTAGTCCTTGGTTACTATCACAAATGTGAGCTTTCAGGCGAAGTTGTGTCTTGTGACACAGACAAATCCAAGGAACCGGGGAAACAGAAACCCATTTGGCAAGACCCAAGTAAGGAGGTAGCAAAGATCTTTGACGGTGCTACCAAAACTAGAATATTGGACCGGAGCTGAAGTACCGGACGTTGTCCTTAGGGACAAGGTCTATCAACCTGGCTGCTGGAGTCGCACCGGAGGAAAAGGACCCATGTTGAGAATTGGGGACCAAGGGGAGAAAAACCATAATAGCACCTAATGCCAGGTAGATCAACCCTTCCGGGCCAACAAGATTGGAAGTCTGAGAAAATCGGAGAAGGACTGGTAGGAAAGTGATGGTCAGTACCGGGGTTGGAGCGAACCTTATAAGAGCAAAAGTAGATAATGGTAGCGGTTGGGTATCCCCTGACTGCAAGTTGTTCACCTCGGTGAATGCGTAAGTTACCAAAGTGTAGGTATTACCTGGGTGGAACAGGAACTGCTCTACCAAGTTTTCCGCTGAGGATACAGAATTAAAATGGGTCCTAAGGACGACGAATAAGCATCCGGACCTGGCTGACTGACTACTTATGTAACGGGCCTGTTCCGGTGATACAGGATGGGTTGGCAGGAGAAGCAGGGATCAGAGTGTTTAAATAGGCAATCCTCTAGTCGTGTTGCAGGTATGGCAGCTAGTGTGGAACCCACGGGGTAACCTTCGGGCGGACTACTTAAGGGTAGGGTGAACGTAGATCATTTCTAATAGTAATCACGTTGTAATCATATTAAATCATGTGATTGACCAATCAGGATTGTAAACAACGTGATCTGCCAATCAGAATTAGCAATTTTTTGTGCTACCTAAGTAAATTTAGGTCTACCTAAGTTTTTTTATCAATATATGAAGGTGGATTTTTTCAAATATTATGAGTTCTAGAATTTCACGATTATGAAAATAAGGCTCATTCTACGTGATACCAAATTTTTGTTAAAATTGGTCACATTTCTAAAAAGTTTTATCAGGGGCATGTGTTTAATTTCTATATAAAATCCTAAAGTACCATATAGATCATATAAAAATTGATCTACGTTCACCCTACCCTTAAATTAGACAACCAAAAGTTGTACGTGTGGCTAGTTGTATCCTCGTCAATGTAACAAATGCAGGTGGCCCTTAGTGGGACACTGACCCAAATATCTTGAATAAAAAATTCCTCGGTCCCAAGGCAGACACTTTAAAAAAAAAAATTATAAATGCACTTGATTTAAATTTATTGAGTCATTTGTATATATGATTTAAGCATAGCAGTAGAGCTGAGTTACTAATCTGGCTATGGATTGTATGTCACCAACCTGGCACATATTGAAGAATTGCTATTTTTTAAACAATGAGTATATCAAAATGGGTATTCAGATATCTAGGTTCAAACCAGTGTTCAAAATTAGTGTTCTCAGAGTTCTCATGAGAACACTGTTTTAAATTTGTGCACAGTAAAAATTTTTTACTGTTCTCTATTAAAATTTTTTTGAGAACAGTAAAATAAAAATAGCATTCTCATAGTAATTAGCAACTACATGATACAATTATTTAGTTGAACTTATATATAATTACTATAGCATGGATGAAAGATATACTCTAATGTATTTTCATATTTAGATGTTTAATAGATACTATTTATGCTTTTATAGGTAATATTAGAATATTAGTTCATTAGTTATTGTAATGTCGAGTGAACAAAGGTATGCATATTATAGTATTTGATATAGTTTTTTTTATTTTTTTTATTTTTTTTTAGTGAGCATAAATGAGAACATAAACAATAGGTTGAGAACACTCATAGCTATTATGCTGTTCTCATGAGAACAGTGTTTGAGTCTGAAATTTCGAACACTAGTTCAAACTCTAACTTTTGCTAAGTCAGAACATATCATATATATTTTAATAATTACTATGATGCATGTACCCTAGAATTAGCATGTGACTAAGATAGGCAATTTTGGAGGGTCCAAATATTTCTAAATAGAACTTCAATAAACATAAAATATGAGCATGCATTTCTAAAAATATCTGATATCCAAACTATAGGAAAATTTGCAAGTAGTCACTATATAGTAATTTCTAAATTTTACTATGTATATCGATTATAAGCACTTAATTGCCAATTCGGATAAAATCAGCACTATCTATATTATTACCATATTTGGAATTGGGATAAACAAATATATAAACAATATATTAGTAAATCTGTTTTAGGCCTAATAAAAAGTTTTTTGTACTAAGTAAATATTATTTTTTATATAAGTAAAGTTGTAGAGCAGGTTCTAATAAAATTTCACTAAAATTGGACCAGTAGATAAGAAGATATGAGTAAAAACAAGACATCTTTAAAATTCTTTAAATCATATAAAAATTACAGGCCTGATCCAGATTTTGTACTACCTTGTTTATATATTTGTTTTGCCCCAATTCTAAATATAAAATATGCCGATCTTATATAAATTGGCAATTAAGGGAATATGTTCAGAAAATAATACATATTTTCTGAAATTTTTATTATTTAACTTTTAAATTTATATTTGTCAAATATAGGTTTTAACAAATTTTAATTTTTTTATTTAACATAAAAATTAAAACTCAAATAATAAAAACTTCACTAATTTTATATGAAATTTTTAAAATAAGCATATTTTGATCTTCTAAATAAGTTTACTTAAGTGATTATAATCATAAAATAGTAGAATTTGGGCTTTACTATGTAGGAACTATTGTTGATCATAGGGTAGCTTATTTTTGGATCAAAGACGAACACATATAGTACCCTAATATTTCTGAGCAAAAAGTTATCAAACACAAAAAATATAAACATGGTTTTTCTAAAATTTCTGAAATTAATTTATTAGAACTATCAAGTAATACCAAATATCAGCTTTAATCCAAATGATCATGTGTGGGTAACTAGAAACTAGAGGACTAGAGGTGCAAATCATTGTAATGTGCATACATGTTTGACAAGTTACTATTAAATATAGTGGCCAAATTTGAAAAATTATTATATTAAATATAGTGGCCAAATTTTGGTACAAATATAAATTGCTTTAAATTTAAAAGTAAATAAAATTGAAACTAATATGTTTAATTAAAAATCTGAGTAGCAATTATTTTGCTAACAATCACTTCACTGATATAACATTTTACTGACAATTATTTACTAACAAGTTCATTTTACTGAAATTTATTTTACCAAAGCTTATTTTACTGACAAAGTAATTCTGGTTATTGTTGTTAGAGTCAGGGTAGGATTAGGGTAGAATTAGGATTAAAGTTAGTGTGCTTTTTACAAAAAACAAACTATCAGTAAAATGAACTTGTTAGTAAATATTTGTCAGTGAAATATTATGTTAGTGAAGTGATTGTCAGCAAAATTATATGGACCCTAAAAATCTTTCTATAATATTATAGCACCAGTTCTATAGTATTAATTTACAAAAAGATTTTTTTACATATATATATTTATATTTATTAATTATAACCAATTTTAAATTATACAGTCAAACCTCCATAAATGCAACATGTACAAACAAGCCTACAATATGCATTTAAGGAAGTATTGCATTTAGAAGAGCCAATTAAATTGCAGCTTAAAGATTAGATTATTGAAGTTGTATTACTTCTACTAAAAACTGTATATCCTATTTTAAATACTAAAATTTGATTGGCTACATGTATTTAGAAAGGAGTATAATATAGAAAATTATTTGAAAAAACATGCATTTACAGAATATAGAATGTGTATTTAGTACTAATAATTTCTTACAGACAAAACAAAAATACTAGTTAGCAATAAAATAATTACACAAGAAAAAATTGAACTTAAAAGTACCTTGATCGAAACACATTATCCATTATTATTTCAGTTACTTATTGAAGGTATTACTGAAATTGACCTCAACAATTGGAAGAAGCACACTGATACTAAGGGTATATGAAGTCAGATGATATTATATAGTGGTTTTGGAAGGTTGGTATTATTTATATTATTTTGTCATTTTTCTTAATTTTATAATTATTGTTTTAGTAGTAATGGCTATGGGATATTGTATGTTTCTAAAATAAGCTATATCTATAAATAAGCTACCCTTTTGTTTTGATTCAAAAGCATAAAAATTCCTTTGACCTGAAAATAAGCTACCTTTTGTCACACCAAAAGATAATTAACAAAATTTTTAGTTCCAAAAAATAAGCTACTCTTACAATCGATTATACACACTACATAATAAAGTTATAGTTTTACTATGTAAATCGATTATGAGCGCTTAAGTAAACTTATTGGCAATATCAAAATATATATATCCTAAAATTTTCATATAAATTAGATAAGTTTTTATCATTTGACTTTTAATTTTTATGTTCAACAAAAAATTTAATTTTTTTAAAAAAACATATTCATTGAGCGTAAAAATTAAAAGTCAAACAATAAAAAGTTTTCTGATTTATATGAAAATTTCAGAATATATATATTTTAACCTTTAGAATAAGTTTATTTAATTGATTATAATCGATTAATATAGTAAAATTATAACTTTACTATGTAGCGATTATAATCGATTGACTAAAAAAGCTGCTTCAATTTTTTGTGTTCAACATCAGGCAATTTATTTTCAGAAACATATGGTAATACAATATATTTATTTATTTGTTATTATTAATTTTACTTTTTAGAGTTTTGTATCTGAAAATAAGCTACCCTTTGTTGTGCCTTAAATTAATTAAAATAGTAGGTAAATAATCCAAAAATAAGCTACCCCTAGATTTTTTGTATTAAAAAAAGGTAGCTTATTTTCAGAAACATACGGTAGCACTTATTTACTACTAGAATATTCTGTATTCCTATTAATAGCTTTAAGAACTTACAAGCAAATAATAGACCTCAATGATTTACAATTGAAAAAGTATTAGATATGTCAAAAAGTTGTACTTGGTATACTTTATATGCTTTATATGTTTTTTTGTTATTATTGTAAAATCTTTTCGAATAAACAACTTATTTTTTATATAATTTAAATAGCTTTAATTGTATTGTTTTGCCACTATACAAAAACTATAAAGTGTAAGATTTATGCATTACATTTAATCTTGAATTAATAAAATATAGGTTGGTATCTAAATTAACATTAGTGGTTGAAGAAACTGTAGATTTTGACAAGAATAATATAGAATTATATATTAATTCATAATCTGTGAGTAAGGGAAAGGATTTGATTAGTGATCAGCAGGGTGCATATTATAATCAAAACAATTAATACTCATAATCTGGAGCTATTTTTTAATTTTCTCGATTTCTGCAAAGCTAACATCTTTTGTGTTTCTATAAAAATTATAAAAGCAATTTTTCTCTTCCTAAAAGTGGTGAATTCATCAAAATTGACCCAATGGGCCGTGAGATATTACTATTTTATCTTCACAATCATATGAAATTTTCTTTGCAGATCTGTAAAGAAATTTCATATGATCGTGAACAGTGTTCGAAATTTCAGTTCAAACACTGTTCTCATGAGAACAGCATAATAGCTATGAGTGTTCTCAACCTATTGTTTATGTTCTCATTTATGCTCACTAAAAAAAAATAAAAAAAATAAAAAAAACTATATCAAATACTATAATATGCATACCTTTGTTCACTCGACATTACAATAACTAATGAACTAATATTCTAATATTACCTATAAAAGCATAAATAGTATCCATTAAACATCTAAATATGAAAATACATTAGAGCATATCTTTCATCCATGCTATAGTAATTATATATAAGTTCAACTAAATAGTTTTTATTTCAATTTGATATAATAGTATCATGTAGTTACTAATTACTATGAGAACGCTATTTTTATTTTACTGTTCTCAAAAAAATTTTAATAGAGAACAGTAAAAAATTTTTACTGTGCACAAATTTAAAACAGTGTTCTCATGAGAACTCTGAGAACACTAATTTCGAACACTGATCGTGAACATAAAATAATAATATCTCACAGACCATTGGGTCAATTTTGATGAATTCACCACTTTTAGAAAGAGGAAAATTAACTTTACAATTTTTATAGACAAAAGATGTTAGCTTTGCAGAAATCGAGAAAATTTAGAAATGGCTCCAGATTATGGGTATTAATTGTTTTGATTATAATATGCACCCCACTGATCACTAATCAAATTTTTTCCATTACTCACAGATTACGAATTAAATA
This sequence comes from Gigaspora rosea, assembly GCA_003550325.1. NCBI lineage: Eukaryota > Fungi > Glomeromycota > Glomeromycetes > Diversisporales > Gigasporaceae > Gigaspora > Gigaspora rosea. The sequence goes on along the minus strand of QKWP01000923.1, from coordinate 184,526 downwards.
AATAATTATTTTTATTTTTTATAAGCTTACTGTTCGATATTATTAAATAATTATAGCAAGCTTAGTGTTTTTATTAAACTGATTATAAGCATGTTAAAAAATATAAATACAATAAATTAAGTGCTTTTTCTTATTATAAATTCTATATATGTTAAGCATTATTTCAATATAAATTTAAATACAGAAATCAAATTTAAAATAAGCTATATAGTATTTAGATTATTTGTTAGACAAGCAAGTAAATTGAGTAGTTGGTAAAAACTGGGCTTGAGTTAACTCATTGTTTAAAAACATAGTTTTAATTTGAATTAGTTCAAGTCAAGACTATTTTTTAAGCTACAAGTTGACTCAAGATTAGTCTCTAATAGTTGGCTTAATTAGCAGGTGAAAGATTAACTTGAGGCCTTGGTTAATACATAGATAGGTTAAGTAGTAGTTTTTGATTAGTAAATAGCAGGTGTGTTGAGTAGTGATTCTTGAATAACAAGTAAATTGGTTCTTGACTAAATAATTACAACTTACTCTTATTAATTCTAGAATTCAAGCTTATTATAATAAGTATAGTAGTATATAATTTATATGAATATACCAGTACAATCACATGAAATATGGAGGGATAGTTCCGTTCAACTTTTTGGTGCGCTATATTTTTTTCTATTTTGGAAGGTACTATGATAATCAGATTTTTCTATTTTAGTAGGTATTGTGAAAATATCATACATTACGTATAATTGCTTGATTGTGCATATGTGTGAAATTGGCATCATGAGAAAATTACATACGTTCGTATGTTATATATGTCAAAATTGTAATTATTATGACATTTGATCATTTGTATCATATATATTGCAATTTTTGAATAAATTGATTGAACAGCATTTATAGTACTAACTTAACAAGGATCATTGCTGAATTGATGACATAACATGATCATAGTAATCAATACGTGAAATTAAAATGTGAGAATCAAGAATACAGAAATGGCCAGTTATTCTTATTCATGTCTTCAGTTTGCATCGCTGATTTTTTAAAAATTTTGACTTTTGTTCGTTCTGCGCACTTTGTAGATATTAGATTGAAATATGATTAATGATATACATTAATAAGTCACATACTGAGTACTACCAAATAATATAAGGTAGCTGTGTGATGTCATCATACAAAACCAGGAATGGAAGAGGATCTAGATATTAAGTGGTTCAAAATTGTAGGCCAGAATTATAATTAGTCAAACTTGGTAGTAATGAAAAAATGCTCAAGATTGAGGCATAGAAGATTTGGTCTGTGTTTTAGAACTTGGGCCTTATAAGAATAATACTGGAGCTCAGATATGTTTTTTTTTATTTTGACTTATAAGTTACTTGAATATATTAATTAAATTTAATACTAATGCTTTTTCTATAGTTGTATTGTAAATTACAACTTTAATTGATTCATGATTTCTATATAAATAGAATTTTTACCTTATTACTATGTCTTTTACTCTTTCTCTTCAATAATCAGGCAGTAAATTAAAAAAACATCACGGCAGTAAGATTAATATGATATTTTTAATAACAATTTGTAAAAATATTGTTTACATATTAAGAGCTCAAAATATTACATTATTTGTGTAGTGATAAATCTACAGTTTGGTTATCTAATTAGCAAAATAGATCTTACGAATATTATTAGAACACGATCTACAAGATATTATTCTCAAGATTTTGACAAAATCATAAAATTCTATCATACAATACAAATTTTATTTCTCAACAAGCCTTAGCAGGATCAAGTTGAGGTATTTTTGATAAGAACTAGCAAAGAAATTGGTTACGTATTAAAAAATTTCTTTACTCAAAATTATTACATATTTGTGTGCCAATAAACGTATACTCTTTACAAGTGCCATTTCCTACACTATCAGATATATTAGAAAATATTACAGTCACGTATGAACTTAATAATACATATCTTATCAGGTGACACCAAATAAGAATAGTGGAAAAAAATAAAAGTCAAACAACTGGCACAATTGGGATCTGAAAAAAGAAAAAATTAGCTTTACGTGGTCTAAAAATAAAGGCAGACTAGGGTTGTCAGAATTGCAGGTAAATGCAGTTGAGTTTTGAAAATTTAGGCCGGTTAGTTGGAATTTTTTTTTAATTTACTATAAACTATCAAAAAATTTCTGTGCCCTAGATCTGATAAAACTTCACACATGATTATACTGGTCCTGCGTGGCACACATGTCACGCAGCTAACATAATTATTATATATATAAAAAATTTGTACATTTACAAATTAGGATTTTCATTAATTAAATTGTGTCATATTTATTTAATAATTGCAGATTATTTTATTTAGTTGACTTGCAGATTATTAATTAATATGATATTTAATGCACAATATATTTGTAGTATAATAAAATTTAAATAATTCTGAGTTCTAATTTTTTTTTGCAATATAATCAAAAAGCATTGATTGTATGTTTCTTATATTGAAATAATCTCATCTGATATACCAGAGTTAAATTTTATTTAATAAATGCAAAAACTAAATGGGACATGCACTTAGAAATAGTAAATAACTAGCTTGATGTTCTAGGAATTGCCCTGGGTTGAGGATTCTAATTTTTTTTTATCTTAGCTCAAATAAACCCAGTCTTGCTTCAAATGAACCAGGTCTTGGTTCAAATGAACTTGTTCTTGGTTCAAATAAACTCGATCTTGGTTCAAATAAACCCAGTTTTGGTTCAATTGAATCTGGTCTTGGTTCAAATAAACATGGTCTTGATTCAAATGAACCCAGTCTTGGTACAAATGAACCTGGCTTTGGTTCAAATGAACCTGGTCTTGGTTCATTTGAACTCAACTTCAGTTTTTTTTTATATTTGACTTTGGTTTATTTGAACTAGAGCTTGTACCTGTATAAGTGTTACCTGGGTAACCCGGTTAACACATGTCAACCGGGTCATAGCTATCGTTAACCGGGTGACCCGGATTAATTATCCATAAGCATGATAATGTGATGTACAAACATATGTACAGTACATATGTCCGTTGGGAGTGGGATCATTTTAAATATTATTATTTAAACCCAGTTTATTTTCTGATGGCCTCTAGCCGTTGGAGAATAAACTGATTATGTTACAGCTATTATCATGCTTCTCGAGGCACCTGTGAAATTTGCCGAATGATTTTTAGGCCGGTTAAACTTATATATTAAATTTTATACATAAAAATTAAATAAATTTATCAGTTACTATTATCATTATACGTAGTTTTTTTAAAAAAATGCATATAAGAGAATTAATGATTTTGCATCAACCAATCAAAAAAAAACTGGGTTACCCAGATTATTAAGATGATCCAGTTTATAATGTTGTAAACGGGTGAGTAACCCGGAGCTTAAATTTTTTAACGGGTACAACCTCTAAAAAAATTACATACCCTTAAGAGCTACCTCAATTTTGTACTAGCCAATCAAACAAACCGGGTCAACCAGGTTACCTGGGTAGCCCGGATTTTTTAAAACAATCCAGTTTATGACCCGGTAATAATCTGGTAAATGGGCGGGTTATCCGGAATTTGAAATTTATTTAGGGTACAACCTCTAATTTGAACCTGATTTTGGTTCAAATGGACTAGTCTTGGTTCAAATAAGCCCAAAGTAGAGTTTGAATTTTTTGTAACTTGACTATTTCATAAGGACATAAAATATGGTCAGAGTTTGAAATTTCAAGATCATTTACCTGAGTGAGAATTTTTCAAGAATGGAGGGTAGAAGAGGTGGAGGACAAGAATTTTAAGGCTAGAGTACAATGATCAACATTTTAATAGTGAACATATTACTAATTTGTTTTACAATAACATTCAATTAAAATCAGTTGATGATCATATGTTATTGTATGTTATTTATATTGTACTATCTAAGCAAATTTCAATTATCCTAGACAAATTGACAATATATACAAGTAGATTTTTTTAATATAATATGTGGCTTTAAAGTTTCACTACTATAAATAGAAGTGTTTGATCTATATAGCACAAAATTTTGGCTAAAATTGGTTGTGTTCTCAAAAATTCTTATTAATGGCGTATTTTTGACCCTATATAAAAATTTTTGTACATTAATTATATATGAAAATGATCAATATTGTACTCTACCCTTAAAGTTACTATCTATATCTATATATGAAAAGCTAATGATAAAATTAATTAGTGACATCAACTCTGCTTTATTACATAGTGATATTGTGCCAGAAGATCACTAAAGCAGTTGAGATTGTGTAGCATAGCACTAGCAGATAGATTTTTGCATATGTAATGCAAGCTGGCCATTAATATAAACATGTGATATAATATTGATATATTGATATTTGCAGTTTATAGAAGCTAAATTTGTGTAATTTAGCATCTTTTTGATCTGTTGACTTAATGTCAACTCAAAAGAATTTAATTATTTAATTGAATTAAATTGACCTAAGTTATTACTAAATTGGTAAAAATTTAAAAATGATGTTATCAATTCAAAATTAACCTAAATTGCAAAATAGCTAGTACAATTACATTTTGTGTATAACATGAAATATAGAATTATAATGTTACTTATAAAGATTTTTTAAAATCCTATTTAAATGATTGTTAATTTTCTAACTAATACTATAATATGACATTATTTTTTACATGTTGCACATGATTGTACAAGTTTTGTTTGACATCACATTATTCTTATAAATAGCATAAATACGTTAATATGCAATAACTTGCTTATTTACAGTTAGTTATCCATTTTTGGTAATCAATTAAGAGTAATACAATTTTTGCTTATCAATTACTAATCATAGATTACTCAAATAAAGAGTCAGTAATATTAATATTTTACTAAAAAAGAAGCTCATAAAATAAGGCTTTTTTTAATACACTTTAATCAGTTGTTATCAATTACAAATTATACAATACTATATGTGGTTAAGGTTAATTTGGTACTATTATGATACAATTGTTAGAATTTGAATTGTAATAACATTCTTGATTATAGCTTGCTTATTATATTTTAGTTTTAACATTTTTGATCATTGATTGTATATCCAATCAAAAGCATTAAAGTATATTATATTGCTACTTTAGTTTTAGCAAATTGATCACATTTTGAATATAATTATGATTTTATTAGTTGGTAGATCAATATAAAACTACAAACTACAAAAATTGCTGAAAATATTAGTAATTATCAAATAATCTGAATAGCAAAATTTCTGACCAAAAATTTACAAAAATAGAAAAATATTATTTATTGTGGAGATATTGTTCTTGTTACACTTGTTCTTGAAATTAAGACCATTATACAAAACTTTTTCAAATTTATTAAACATTTTGATTAACTTTTTATTAGCTATTTTTTGCTCAAAATAGTTGGCATATATTAAGTAATCAAACAATAAAGCAAATTTGGAAGTTATGTTTTTGATTTTAAGAGAGTTGTATTAATGATTAACAAATTCTTTTACTCTCGTCTTTGATAATCAGAGATTATCATTTAATCAGGCCAATAAAAAATTCTACAAAAAAATGAAAAATGCCAAATATTAAGCAAATAGATATGCAAATATGTATTAGGCCACTGATATTTATATTTAAAAAGCATATTTTTACTATTGGTTGTTATAGCATTTGTAATTTCATTATTTGGATAATCACAATTTTTTTTAATTAATGGTAGATGTCTTATATACTGTAGTACTAGTTACATTAACAGATCACAGAACAAGCAGTATCAGCATACAATATGATACTTGATATGTAAAAAATAAATAGCATGTGACAGTTAGGGTCACAAGGACCAATCAGATCACAGATTTTGCAGAGTTACTCTATTTTGATTGCTGTATAACTATACATTATATGAATTCATCACTCTATATCTGGTATATCACTCTGTTCTTGGTATTATCTTACATAAGTCTAATATATTATCAAAAAAGAAAATTGTTACATGGCATAAAGAAGTACTATAATTATTTTAATATAAATAGCATAAATATATTTATGGGCAATATCTTGCCTACTTACAGGTTATTATTTATTATTGAAGCAAAATTAGTTTCCTTTTTTAAGAAGGGTATTTAAAGCAAAGCACAATGGCAAATGTTAAGAATCGGATAAGAACTATAAATAAAAAATGATCTCCTGACAAATATCATTAGATTTAGTCATGGCTTTTTTTGCTTATTAATTAATAATTGTAGATTTCAAAATAAGGAATCAAATAAGAGATAGCAAGATTTATTAGTTAATATTTTACTAGTAATGACTAAAAAAAGAAGTTTATAAAATGGCTTTTTTTTTAACATACTTTAGTTAGTTGATATCATTTGTGATGTGCAGTACATATTATTGTTCTTCATTACATTGTTTATTGTTTTTTTAGTTTAGTCAGCATAGTGGGTTTTATTATAATTGGCTGATTTTTAAAAATCATCTTATCATAATGAAGTCTTATTAAAGTAACAATTTTCTGTCACAAGGTTGAATTTGGAGCCACAAGTACAAATTTCTAGAGTGTGAAACAAAAAAAATTAGAAAGTTCACATCTTACTTTATAAACTATTAAAGTAATTTAGTAATCTGTGAGATAATTCATAAGTTAAATAAGAAGTAATAATTTCATCTTGAATAGGGTTATGTTAACAAATATGTTGAAATTCCGTACTTGTTAGACAAGCAAGAGGAACTCAAATAAAGATATTATTTTTTGGTAGTAGATAAAGGTATGGATTGTTAAATTAGTAAATATTTAAGCAATGAAGTTTTTTTTTGCTTTTTAATTTGTTTTGCTCTTAGTATATTAGCCTAAGATATTGTGCATTGAGAAAAGTGAATGTTGAAATATGGAGGAGTATTGTAAATATAAAATGGGCATTAAATATATAAAAGAAACATTGAATATGTGGGATTTGGATATTAAACATAGTGCATAGAGCATAGTGGGCTTTAAAATCACAAATAATCATGAGGGCTAGCCATAGAGGCATTTTTTCAATTTAATTATTTAGGCTATGAAAGAATTTCTAAAGAAAAAGTTATTAATGTTTTTTTTTTGTATTTAGATCTCTAGTGAGTCTTCACAAAATTATTAATATACTTAGATTATAATTATTAAACAATTTTAAAGATCTTGATATTGATAAAAATTTCAAAAGGTGTAGAAATATTAAAAGATAAGTTCAAGTTTCATGTGTTTTTACTTATTGTAGTTGATTAATTATTTAATTTATTTATATTAATTTAATTATAATTCAATCTATAATTATTTATTATTGGTGAGTGATTTAGTTTTAAGGATTTTATTATTAACACGAATCAAAATTTGTGCCAAAAATCTTTTAGGCTATGTATATTTTTTTTGATTATTGTAATAGGTCAAATTAACTAATGGGTAACTTTTTGTATATGTGAATCTAACATTTTACAAAAACATTTGTTAATATATGAATAATTAAATATAAAAAAATGATAGTCTGTATTTAAAATTTTTTTGTTTTTTTTTTTATACATGTATAGCATTAGATCCAAGTACTGTAATAAATTATTGCAATCTTAAATTTAAATAAATGTATCTTTTTATTTTAATTAATATCCGTATCTTTTATTTAATTAATATCTTGCAAGATATTTTACTTCAGCTCGTTCTTAATATAAATCTATTAACCAATCAGGTTTTGTAACACGAAATGATCTACAAAAATTATCCAATCAAAATGAAAGCCCGCTATTCTTTTTCGATCTTTTACATATCGGAAATTGTAATTTATAATTATATCTAAGGTACCTGCAATAAGAGACTTTTTAGTTTTATTATAAAATGCTTCATCCGACAAAGAAACTTATTTTAATTATATTACACACAATATCATTCGTTAATAGACGCATATGGCAGCCAAAAATACTCGCATTCGTAAACTCACATTATAACGTAATATAATCTGAATCAGGTAGAATATTTTAATTAACCGGCTTACATCAACTGAACTTCTATCGCACATATACGTACGTACCACTTAAAAAACAAGATCATCTTCTAAAGTGACGCTTGCCACGTGCAAAATAAACAACAGGTGACATTTAGAGTCACGCGGACTAATCGGATCTAAGATTTTGCGTATTAACATCATTTCGATTGTGATATTCATCACTCCGTTCCTGGTGGGAGCGGGTCAAAATCCCGACGGGTCATAATCCCGACAAAAAAATCCCGACAATAAAAATCCCGACAATCCCGACAACATAGAAATCATTAAATTTATTTAAGTTAGGTTAGGGTTAGGTGAATGCCTAGGATAAGGTTAGGGTGACGCCTGGGCTAGGGTTTGATTTAGTTGATTTTATAGTAAAGTTGCTCAAGGAAAGTTTTTTTTGATTGTCGGGATTTTTTTGTCGGGATTATGACCTGTCGGGATTTTGTTTGTCGGGATTTTGACACAAACCCGTTCCTGGTATATACTTAATTGATGATCCGGATAAGATCAGCACTATTGCCATATTAGGGGACGTCTAAAGCGGAGCAGATTATTATAATATATTTATCGAATTAACTTTAGGGCTAGGGTCATCTTAGATTGGGGTTGGATAGGTTTTAGGTCGTAATATATAAGCAAAATTGCCTTCCCGACATTTTTAATTAACACACCAAGATAGGTTTAGACTGCCGTTTTTTGTATTTTTCAAGGTTTTCGCTTCTCTTTCTTGTTTCGAATTTACAAATGGCATGTTAATTAATAATCGACATGAATTGAGAAATGATGCGAACATATATATTATTTAAACATGAATTATACAAGTTTTTCGTGATCGGTAGGATGTCAACTCAATGCAAAATGACCTAATGAACAAATGACCCGGTCACTTGGAAATGATCATAGTCATTTGGTCATGAGTCATTTCCAAATGTCCCAAAATTTAAATGACCCAAAATTTGAATGACCTCAAATGACCAGTCATTTGATGTCATTTGAAAAATTGGCAAATGACCAGGTCATTTACCATCCCTGCTTCACACACTGGTAATAAGTTCCTATATAAGGTAATCCATAAAAATTTTATTAAAAAAAACACGTTTTTTTATATACAGTAGTTTTTGCTATACATATACAAACAAACCGTACAACTGTGCAATTGCATGTAACATCAAAAATAATCAATTTGTAAACCGCGATAAAAAATTTCTTATATTTTACTATTAAACATTGATGAATTAATGATTTTAACCACGTCCAATGCGGCTCCGTAGCTACTTTGAAACCCTTGAATAGATAAACAAATTAAAATAATTTCCAATAAAATTATAGAAAAAAAGTAATAATAATAATTACCATAACAGCCATGGCCGTAATTATGAACGATGAGGATTTTTTTTTCGAAATTTTCAAGGTCTAGTGTGGTAAATGGTTATGTTATAATACAATACAATAAAGTTGTGTAAATTTAGATTAATATTCATACATATCCATTCTGCGTCAATTCTCATACCACCTTTGCGGCAAGGTCTAAGACCAACACAGTTTTTCTTAATCACAAGATTAGTTTGGTCATGTGGTAAAAGATCCGGGCGGGTAGACAAACACCGTTGTACAATAGCAGAGGCTTCTTCAAGATCGGGTTCCGGTGAACTAATGCATGGAATTCAATTATTTGATTTAACAGAAAAACTTTTAGAAATTCCATACTCATATATCTAAGTGACATTCCATCTAATTACAATTTGCGAAATATTTCGTAATAAAAGCAATTCTTATTACAAAAAACAGTAATTTCAATTCGATTGCACAGCGATATTTGTATTACTGAATAGTTATTGCCTCATTGAAATATCTTTTTTAAGTAAATAACTTACTAGTCATGCTCTACCTATTTAAAAATTAGATATAATATTTAATTTTGCAATTTGTTGAAGAAAAATTAAATGTTAATGATAGTTACATAAGTTCCACCTAATAGTACTTCTCCATTGTCACGCGGTACTACATATGTGATGACTCCTCCGGCAGCTAGAATATATAATATATATCAAGTATGTATAATATCGAAGCGAAATACACTCTACCCTCATTATATCGGACCTTGTTAATTATACTTTAATGATATAGCGGATATTTGTTGTAACAGTTAGAGTTTCCCAGTCTGATTACTACATTATAACGATGGTAGAGTGTATATTGCTATTGAGAACGAATATATACCAATTCCTCCACTACCGCACCCAGCACTATATCTTTCAAACGTCCAATTAACATGTGAACGGGGTAGCTGCACGACTATTGTCTGACCTTTTGCCGCATAGACATTGGTATCTTCAACACCACCTAGTGTTTTGGAATGGATTCCCGAACAATTTATAACGATATCGGTATCGTTTTTAATGCAATCATACAAATGAGATAAGTTGGCTCGTTGCGTAGTGCCGCCTAAAGATAGGAAAGTGTGGAGAAGGTAATTGAGGTACACTGGGGCATTAATAGTAACTGTAGAGTATTCACTTAATTAGCATTCAATTGATAAAAATTTGACCTTTTAAAGATAATTACCAGTTTTATATGTAATTCCGAACTCAACACCTATTGGCAACTCCCCTTTATCCAAATGTCGATACTATTCATAATATATATGTTAAATTGTAAATAATAAAAACTCAAATTAGATATAAATTAATTACTTCAGGAGAAAAATCCTTGAACCACGGTTCGGAAAAATCATCAGGCAATCGATCCCAATAATCGAATCCATCGACAATCATGATTCCAGAATTATTTTTTGATGCTTTCGCAAGGTTCCAAAAATGATGAAATGTTTTTTTTTCGTATTCTATAAGTCTACTATCATCATTTGTGGCATAGCTTCTCCAATGAGCACCAGCCCTATAAAATTAAATATGCCGACTTAAGAATTTCAGTTTAATATCTAAATTAAAATGTTAATTTACTGTATACCAAGGACTCGTATAGTCAATTGACAGATCTCCTGGAAAATGTCTTGCAATTACAGTAACTTCAAACTCTTTTTCTTGTTGTAAAAGAGTAGCTGTTGTTAAACCGATAACTCCGGCGCCAAGTATAACGATATGTTTTTTGGGCATAATGTTTTCTTTAAACTCGTTGAAAAGCTCTCGGATATTTAATATGGTTAATTGTAAGGCAGGCTGCTAAATCAAAACTTGATTTTAACAATTTCAAATAAGATTTGATTTTATACATTCAATTTTTCAAAAATTTTTTTTTATTTGATATAAGGTACATAGATATGGTATTATGGCGCAGTTAAGTATCTTAGCTAATAATACATGATATATCAATCAGGATTGAATGATTTTAATACAATTTAATTCGTCTCATCAAGACGAATCGAAATGGTACCAAATCATTCAATTCCAAATCACTAGATCATAAGATATTGTTAATTAAAAAATACAAATTAAAAAAGATAAATTATAATGCAGGTACCGATTATGGCGCACAACTATTTTTCATGATCCATTGATCAGAATCGAACGATTTTGACGCCTCATTGAGACGAATCGAATGGTACCATAATCATCCGATATTCTCGATATATAATAATTTAACCAAAATAAGCTATTTTTAAAAATAATGAATAACTTTTGATAGACCAGTCCGTTTCGACAATTTTACCACCAAAATGACCGCCTTAAAGAGTGATTCCAACAAGCACAAAATCGCTAAAATCCAAACACGGGATCACGGGATCGCTAAAGTTTTTGCATTGTTTTTGATGAAATTGGCTTATCTATTTTCATCAGAATAATAATAAAACCTTAACGATCCCGTGATTGGATTTAGCTATTTTGGGCTTGTTGGATCGCCTCTTCAAGGCAGTCATTTTAGTGGTAAAATTATCGAAAACGGACTGGTTTATCAAAATTATTTTGTTAATTGTAAAAATTGCTTTGCGCAGCTTATTTTGGTTAATAATATCTTGAGAAGTATCAGCCAAAATCGCATAATTTTGGTACCATTCGATTCGTCTCGATGAGACAAGTCGAATGGTGCCAATATCACATAATTCTGACCGATAGTTCACAAGATATTGCTGTACACAACAATATTTCGATCGCCATAATAATTATATCTACTTTAAATATTACTTTAATGGTAATATTTTGTGTTCTTCTGATCAGAATTCTACGATTTTGGTACTAATCGATTCGTCTCACTGAGACGAATCGATTGGTTCTAAATCCACACAATTCTGATCAGTATATCATGAGATATCGGTAGTGCGCCATAATACCCATATCTACCATTCAATATTTTCGGTTCATCTATACAATCACCTGATTGTGTGATTGTTTGTTAGGCGAAGTTATTTCGGTTCGCAAAAAGGTGACCCTGTGATTTCGTGGGAAAATTTGAGATTTTAATTCCCTATTGAACAAAATTTTCAAACAATAACATCTAAATTCTCTATGAATCAAAAAATTTACTAGAATCGGCTGATTTCTCATGACATGACATCATGATCTGCAGAGGTGAGGTCGTAAATTGTGTTACTATTTGTAGATCATATCCTGAAAAGATAAGTTCTGAATCATACGTTTAATAAAATCTGATGTTATAAATCATACGAGAAATTTCAAATTAGGGTAGCTGCTAGGGATTGGAACCGCCTAAAATTTTTCTTAATCGGTTTAATTGTTTAACCATTTAACCGTTTAATTTGACTGTCATTAAAATAATTCCGGCCCACGACTAACATAATTCTGCCCAGGACTATAGCGCAATTTTAAACGGTTAAACAGTTCCAATCTTTAGTAGCCGCGCAGCGTGTGACCCCGTGCAGGACCAGTACGATCATTTGCAACTAATTTGAAACTCATGTTTGTTGAATTCATAACCGAAGATAAAATAAATCTTAATTTATCAGCCACCACTCAATCCCATTTTGAAAAAAACACACAGGCCATATTAACATAACGTAAAGCAAGTTACCTTATTAATGCTTCAATCAATATTTTTCATATATGATCGCTCGATCAAATGACTTTATTAATGCAGAAAGAAAAGTACACGAGAACCTGTGTGCTACTTTCATTGAGCCTACTTACTAATCTATGAGTTCATTTACTGCCATTATTGTGGAGCCTAATTTCAAGAACGAGGTTCTACATTGCTCTTGTATAGAGTTCGGAATGGACCAGTCTGTTCTGGACCAAACACTTATAGTTCAACCACCAAAAAAAGATCATAGCAGTCTACAATGCTGATAATCAAATGAAGGGACCCTCATATCGCTATCGCTACAGAGCCTACTATAAAGTAATCAGTCCTCATTCTGTTATTATCACGGAGCTTACTTATGAAATAGCAGGTCCTCGTGTGCTACTAGGCTGTTTGAAATTGAAACTTTGCTTAATGTTATTTTTTTTCGAATTACAGGGAGGATTAAATAAACATAAAGATTAAACATAGTATATTGGCAAATTCTGAATATAAGATAAAAAGTCATGGTTTTCATGGCTAGCTATGATATTGAAAAGTCTATCACTTCTGTTTAATTTTTTGGAGAAGCTTAGAAGATGGGGATAATGTTAACCAAAGAATCAATTTCAAACAGCTTTACCATAGAGCCTACCCACAAAATAGTGGATCTTTGTTGCTATTATCATGGTACTTCATTACAAATTCTAGGTTTTGATTTGCTCTTGTAGCCCCAGAGTCTAACCACCAAATGAAAGGTCTTTGCACTATGATCACTGTTGAACCCAACCACCAAACAAAAGGTCCTTGTACTGTTATTACCATTGAGCCTAATTATTTAATATGAGAAGCCTTGTATTGCTATCACAGCTGTAAAGCTAAACAAGCAGTCCTTAAACTATCATTGTAATTGCAGTGCCTAATCATCATTTAGGTACTTGCATTACCTGTGAAGCCATCTGCGTCTATTAATAATTAAATAAGTAAGGAAAGAAACCTTATCAAAATTGTAGTATTTTATTTTTAATGATTATATGTAATCAAAACATTAACCAGAAAACACCTACATATAACGAGGTACCATTAGGCTAAAGGTATAAAACCATAAACATTAAAATTACTTGATGTGTTTCTGTAAAGTCATCTAAACTCGTACTTGACAAAACTCCCAAGTCAATGTGGCTTCGATAATTATCCATCATAAAGAAATCTGAAATTTTTACTTTTTTATGAATAAGTCACAATATATGATGGGTCTATATTATTTTACTGACAAACACTTCAAAGACACCACTTTCATCGACACTTATGCACTAACAAAAGCTTATTTTACAGACAATTTGTTTACAGGCAAATTCATTACATAAACATCAATTATCTGTAAAATAATTACCTGTAAAATAAAGTTCGTTAATGAAATGAGTGTCAGTGCAATGTGGTACCTTTGAAGCAATTGTAGGTATATTGATTGAAACAGGATGAAATTAGTTGTTGAACGAAACGATTTTATTATATAAATACAGTCTGACCTCTCTATAATCACCAAGTTGGTCGCACCCTATTTTGTGGTTGTATAGAGGTGTGATTATAAATAAAATACCTTGTCAAAGTCACATGACCAAAGGCTAATAAGTAATATATTTGCGCATATTTGAAATACTATTAAAAATTTTAAAATACTTGATAGTGAATAACTTTTGATCCAGTGGCCCAATTTGATTATTAGAGAGTTTGACTCAATGAAATAGTTCTAGAGAGTCTAAAATCATTCAAATCTAATTACAAAATGCTAAGATAATTAAGAATTTTTTATTCAGATGTTTAAATTTAATCAATTTTTAAACATGCGAAGTGACGCAAATCCTAAACGATCTCAGGAGCTTGTGATTAGATTTTAACAATCTTGGGCTCATTAGAATTGTCTCATTGAGATGAACATTTTGGTAGTTGTTTCATCCAAATCGGGCCACTGCATTAAAGTTATTTGCTTTCAAACCTTTAAGAATTTTTAATTAAAATTTTTTAATAAACATGAATATGAATATTGGCCAATTAGTTTTATAATCCATATTTAGTCAAGATTAGTGATTATAACAAGGGTTTTTAATATTAATAAAATCAAAATTTTTTGGTGATAGTGATTATAAGTGATTTGTGACTACAATGAGATTTTTTACTATATTTAAGTCTGTTGCACTATATTGGGTGCTTATATAGAGGTGTGACTATATTGAGTGTGACTATAGAAAGGGCAGACTGTAATAACAAAAGACAAAACCATGCTCAAGAAAAAACAATAGCAAAAACAAAGAACAAAACATCAACACAAATGCATACTCAAAAAATGAATTCAAAAAGATCAGTAGCGTTATATTTATATTATAAATTTGAAATTAATAATCATTAATGTCGTTTGCATCAAAATGTCAGCTCTATATGACCAAACATAGGAATTATACTATATCTAACTTTCTTCTGATTGGTCAATCACATACAATTGTATTTATACAGTTTAGAGCACTTTTTAAGAATATAAAATTTCACAAGTAAAAAAATGAAAATTAAGATTGTCTCTATCTTCAGTAAAACTCTAACAGTTGCTATGCAAAATAATTCAAAAAGATCCACAACCTAGAGGTATTTTGCTTAGAAGGTAAAATTTCTACGTATATTATAACTATAGAACTATATATAATTACTAAATAGTCAAATATATTTGATTTAATTAAAAAAAAACTAACAAATAAAGTTTTTTCTGAGCTACATATACAAAGTTTTAGAACATAGTGTAAGAACTTTTAATGTATAAAAATGAAATTAGTTATTTGAATAAAAATTTTAGAGATTGCAACAAACTTTGTATAGCTTAATGAATTTTTTTACAATAAGCCCTAATTATAATGCAGTAGACTATAGATTTGATCTTATATTACTTTGGTATAATAAATGAAATAAGCCTTTAGAACAACATATTTAAGAAAATAAATTTGGACCTTTTCGTACTTTTATTATAACAATAGAGTTAATTTCACAACTATAATTTTATTGGCTGATTGTTACATGCTTGTGCATATGACCAATCACAAAGCAATATTCAATCTACCACACCAATCAGATGATCTACACATTAAAACTATCAAAAATTTAAAAATTTTTAAAGTAATAAAACCTTATATTAAGGTTAAAGTTGTAGCAAAATAGAGCTTTTTTTATACAAAAATTTTTGTGAAAAATCTTTTTTGTTAATGGTTTTATAGCAGATAAAGAGTCATTGTTAGAAGAGATCTGATTGGTGCATCTGTGATGATTTTTCATGATCATACTAGGGTAGCTACTCCAATACAGTATTAGAAGTCTTTGCTCATAGTGTTTAATATATATATCTTAACGCATTCATCACATTTATTATCAGATTCTAATTGACAAGAACAGTACATGCATAGAAATTATAAAATATATAGTCAGAGTTATGCCAATACATTTCAAATACATCAATTTTAATTAGTCAGACCTCTCTAAATGCATTGTGGCGAATTATACAGGATGTAAAAATTTAGCCAAAAGTATATTTAGAGGGTATTGCATTTGGAAAAGTACCAGTAGCTAACGAAAATTTAATCATATAAATGTACAATTAAAAAAATTTATGAGTTTTTTTTTCCCTCTTAGGCAAGACTCGCAAATGCGACCTCTTTGATTTTATTATGCTACTATAAAATAGAATACACTCATTAGACAAAGAATAAACAACACTGGCATCACCCGATTTAGCTAAACTAAACCAAATGCGAATCGCCGCATGGCACCTTGGAAAACACCGACTAGTCCATCAGCCTCGCTCCACTATACAAGGGCATTTCCCAAAGGAAATATCCTTGGAAATGAGAGGGAAAACTAAACTACTAAAGGGCAAAATATGTATAAAAGGGGTAAAAAAGAAAAAGAAAAAACAAAGAAAACGAAAAAACAAATGATAGAAAAAAGAAAAAAGAAAAGCAAGGCCTTAGGTCAATTAAGCCCTAGCTCCAAGTGGACTATTTTAAAAATTACATGATACTAAGAAAAGTAGTCTCTACTCTAACTAAACTCAACTTATCATATGTAGGCGAAAAATTATTACTAGAAAAAGTAGCCTCTAACCTAAACAAACTGTATAGATAGGTGTCTAAAAAAAAAACTACGGCTATAAGAACATTCTAGAACAAAATTTTGTTACAAGGTTTCCTCAAATATGTGTTGCTTGTTATTTATTTCAGAAAACTAAAATCTACTCGTGACTTCATTCCAAAATGGCAGCTGCATTTCCAAATTGGAGAGGTAAAAATTGTCGATCTTTTGGAGTGGGTAAGCCAAAATGCCTACTTTGTCAAAATTTTGAAAAAGCCAAAGGGACAGTGACATATGAGTTTGGTAGTGAGTATTCATTTCAAGTCCTTTAGATTTTCCAGGGAGTGTATTTGAAAACTGAAATACTGTTCTCCATTAAGCTGCTGCAAAAAACTTAGTCGCCGAAGAAAGTTCTCCACCAAAATTCTGTGTTTACTAAAGTGCCGCCTGCTTGTTATTACTCGTTCTTCTACTATTGCTTTTGGTTTGCATGCCGAATATATAAAGGAGTCCCCAAACAGATAGTTGACCTTTATAAAAACCATCTTTTGCAGTGCTTTCTCATCTAACTCCAGTATTTTGATATTTCGGTTGTATGAAAATCCAGTACAGGTAATCATCGGGGAGAGTTGATTGTTGAGTATGAGTTTTTTTTTAGTTTTCTAATAAATAAAATATATTTATGTATTTATATTTTAAGTATATGAAATAATATCAATACTATGTTACCATAGAATTACACAGAAATTGACATCATTATCACAGATTTCGCAGAATATGTTAAAAAACAGTATGTATATCACACAATTTCTCTTAACCACACACAAAATTTGGTCTTAGTCTTATCGCCTTTTGCATTAAAAGTCCTTTACTATGCTCTTGACAATTATACAATTATCGGAGTTTCAAAGAGAACTCAACAAAGTTAGCTATGACTTCATTAATAAAATTTTAAGTAATCTTGGGCAAAATTGACCAATTCTAATCCAGTTGAACTAGTGCTCCTAGGTCCATTCGGGTCTGGTCTGGGATTGAAACAGACTCAGACTCTAAATTTTACTAGTTTCGAACTTCAGACCAGACTCAAACTTAATAATAAGTCTGGTCTGGGTCCAGTCCGAAGTCTGCAGACTAGTTCGAGTCCGAATATATTTATATATATATTTTTTGGTGCTGAACAAATTAGTCTGCTTTGAAATTCAGGCAAACATGTTCGGTTCAGTTTGGTATTTTTTTGTGGCTTAGCTCATCATGTGAGCAGATTAAGGTACTAAAATTTTATGTTATACATTCAACATAATCGTACTGATTAATGTTGTTAGCCGAAATTGTTTTATGCTTGAGAAATATTTCGACATTTGATATTTAGGCTGCCGAAATGTCTAAATATTATTGAAATCCTAAATTATGTCGAAATGTCTAAATAATGTCAAAATGTCTAAATTAAGAAATATATATGAAAAAACATATAGTAATAGGTTCGCTATCCAAACAAGCTCTAGCGTTCATACTTTAACATCAATACCTCTAGTCTAGGACTAATTATTTGACCCTATACCAATCAACTCATGCATAAACTACTGACCTCTCAGTTCTAAAATTTTCCAAACCCCAAGGTCCTAAACTATATGAAAACACAAGCATAAGCAAAATGTCTAACATACACCCATATAGCTAAAGAGAATCGGGGCGTCATCCTGCATCATTTGTTTCAGATCCCTGCACTGCCATTGCAGCTGCGGAACTGTATATAAATATCACAAAGTAGGGATGCGAATCGATTCTAAAAATCAAAATCGATGATCGAAACCTCAAAATCGTTTTAGAATCAATGATCGAATTCTAAATCTTTATAGTTATTTCTTGTATTGAGTGGCCTGAATAGATTCTATTTTTATTATTTAATACTGTAAGTTATTAGGTTTTACAAATAATATGAAGCAATGTACAAAGTTTTCTGGTTGTTTTAATTTTTTTCTTTTTTTTTTTTTCTTTGCAAAAATGTGTGACCTCTGCAGATCATGGTGTCATTTAAAATCACGAGAAATCAGCTGATTTTTCAATTTTAAAGTTTCATATAAAACATAGACGTTTTTGATGAAAATGATGATCAATAGGGAATTAAAATTTTACTGTGTAAATCACAGTGTCACACTTTTTTGCAAAACGCTATAATTAAATAGAATCTTCATATTTATAACTTTAAAACAAATTATATAAATAATAATACGTATTATTAATAACAAACATAGACATTATAAAATGGCTAACGGTAAGTATAAACTATCAGTTTAAAGTTTAAATTAAATAATGCGCATTAACAACAAATACAGCTATTAGAAATGGCTAAGTACAAAATATGGGCTTAATATTTTTAATAACATGTGATTTAATAATAAACACCATATTTAAAAGCATAGAACATTTATTAAAATTTTAGACTTCTAAATAGATAATATAACACACATATATACATATATAATATAAAACAATTATATACTAATGCTACATATATATACATATATAATATTTTTATTGTTTATTTTAATTTAGACATTTAGTTATATAGTATTATATTTAGTCAACTATTTAGACATTTAGTCACATAGTATTTATTTAGTCAACTATTTAGACATTTAGGCAAATTTAGACTTTTGACATTTCGAAAAAAAATAATGCCATGTCGAAATATATTTAGACACTAATTGCCTAAATAGTTGACTAAATTAAGTATTTCGACTAGGGTTTGGGCACACTTTAAAAATTGGGCATGCCCTTAGGGGCATGCCCTGGGTCGAAGGCATGCCCATGGGCATGCCCCTTTTTAACCACGTGACATCTGACCAATCATAAGTATCAAATTATGCGAAGTAATAGTATAACATTACATATATAGTACGAATGTACGTACAAGGTAAAAATTTGCTTTTTTTTTTTAAACCCGTTATTTTTTTGTTTGAGTAGTAATGAACTACTTAACCATGCCAGATATGAATTTTATTTTAATAAAAACTTTTTAACTTATTCAGATACATATTGAAAGAAATGTTCGACTTTATAATATTATTATATAAAATTCTACAATTTAGATTTTTGTTATAAGAAAGTAGGTGAGATAAGGTGGTTCTGATGTATTTTAGTAAATTTTTTTTATTATCTTATACTAAAAGAGCTTATTGGTTTTGCAAAATTTCATCAATAGACCAGTCTTCACTTGCAAGGTTCATTAAAGAATTATGAACCTCATCTTCAATAAAAGCAAATTCTTCCTGATCTCTTTGAAATGCATTAAAATCGAAAAACTCTTCCATAATAGAGTTTTCTTCTTCTTCATCGATATTAATCTGTTCAATTTGCTCATTTATTTCTTCTGGTCCTTCATCTTCTAGTTCTTCGTAATCATCATCATCTGTTCCTTCAAAAATTATATTGACGCTTTTTTCAGAAGGCTCAGGTATTGAAATAGCTTTCTGTTTGTCTTTTTTTTTTTTTGAGAGTAGCTTGCTGAAGGTCATTTCTAATCTGTTCAAGTTGAGAAAGTGTATCAGGAGAAAGACGATTTCTCATTTTAGTTTTAGTAAGGCCCAAAGATGAAAAAGTCTTTCGCAAACAGCTCCATGAGGTACAATTGCAAGAACTTTCATAGCAAATTGGCGAAGAAGAGGAAAATTGGCTTTAAAATTTGCCCAAAAAGACCTAGGTGATTGAATTTTAGAAGTAATATGTTTGAAAGGAGAATTGTCATTTTTGTAGTTAATTAACTCCTTATAAAGAAGACTAGCATCTTCTTTTTCAAATTTCCAGACTTTGCCCAATTCCAAGCATCCACGCATAAGACGCTCCTCATTCATATACCTTGATATAGCCATATTCTTGTAAGATGGTGAGAGAAACAATGCAATGAAATAAATATCATCAGAGAATTCTTTTGCTCTTTGACTAATAACAGCTAATGCATGAGCTTTGAAGCCAGGAATAGGAACTTCAAGCCTGAATATTTCGAGATAAACATAAATTAATTCTTTAAAAATGTCAGCCAAAGTGGCATTTCTCGATTCAAGTCTTCCAATCACATCAACCACTGGCTTAATAACTTTTATTAGTGCATTATTATTTGCAAAATAATATCTGTTATTAATAATATTTTTAATATTTTCTTTTATTTCAGGATAATTTATTTTATCAGATTCGCTTAACCGAAGACAGTGATAAAAGCCTCTTTCAAAAGTCAATACGCCTAATCAGACCTTAGCAATAGAGTACCACCTTGTTTCACAAAATATAGTTAAAAAATGAGGAATATTATTTTCTTCTTGCCAAACTTGCAAAGCCCGTTGCCATATATGCGAAGCAGTAAAGAAATTTATAAGCTTTTGATTATTATTGCAAATAGGAACAATGCTAGCAAGCCAGCAATGTTTTTTGCAATAAGATTAAATGCTGTAAGCAACAGCTAATAGGAATGATATTTGGATATTCATTCTATTAGAAAAAAAAAGGTATTTAGAAATTTTTCAAAATATAGAGATCGATAAATATATGCTAGAGTTTTTTAATAATTATCGTTTTATTTTTATTTTTTTATTTATTGCATTTTTAGTTGGTACCTAAAGAATTCAATGCATCCAAATACTTTAATAGCCAACCTTATATTAAATCATTATTATTGTTAAAAAAGGCATTTACTTACTCTAAGAAGATTTTTCATTAAATTCATTACGGGAGGATTATCAGTAACACAAGCAATTGCAGATAACATATCAAATCCATTACTAACAAAAATTTCTTTAATTTTATTTTTAATAAAAGAAGCTCTATGACGATTTGCAGATAGGTCAACGATATCAATAACGTGCTCTTCATGTTCTTTAAGAATCATGAATCCGTAAATGGAGTTTCCAGATATATCTGTTCAGCCGTCCAAGTTGATAGTAGCATCAGTAAAAGTTGACATCGTGGTTAATTTTTTTTGGAGGTAGTTAGTGAATGTTCTTGTTATAATACGTCCTCTTAACATATCAACAGAAGGAGATTGGTAAGTAGGGGCCAAATCTTGAAGAAAATCTTGGATATACGGGTTTCCAACGAAGTTAAACAGGAGTTTGCCATATATAATTCTATTTAGTAGCTTGGAATGAAGTCTTTCAGCTTGTGCAGGTGATATGGGTTTAGGCCAATTTAAAATGCTTCCTTGTTTTGAAGATGGTTCAGTTAATTCTGATATAATTTCAATTAATTCGTGATCCGCCTAAGAACCAGTGAAAAGACATAGTAAACAGTGGAGATATGTTTACTATGTATTTTTTGCCTTTTTGGAATCTGGAGTTTCCCAAAGGACAAACCAATTTTCTACTAAGCAAACATCTCTTTTATATTAAGTAAAAGTTGTAGAGGAGCAAATTTCGGTCATAATGGCAGTTAAATCATTAAAATCGGCCCAGTGGGTCGCGAGATATGAGCATTTTTGTCTTCGCGATTATATGTTTACTTTTTTGTTTACACCATATAGTCGCAAAGACAAAAATGCTCATATCTCGTGATCCACTAGGCCNCGTCCAAGTTGATAGTAGCATCAGTAAAAGTTGACATCATGGTCAATTTTTTTGGAGGTAGTTAGAGAATGTTCTTGTTATAATACGTCCTCTTAAAATCGGTCCAGTGGGTCGCAAGATATAAGCATTTTTGTCTTCACGATTATATATTTACTTTTTTGTTTACACTATATAGTCGCAAAGACAAAAATGCTCATATCTCGTGATCCACTAGGCCAATTTTAATGATTTAACTGCCATTATGACCAGAATTTTCTCCTCTACAATTTTTATTTAATTTAAAAGAGATGTTTACTTAGTAGAAAATCGGTTTGTCTTTTGGGAAACTCCAGGTTCCATAAAAGGCAAAAAAAATAGTAAATTTCCCCATAATTTACTATGTTATTTCACTGGTTCTTAGGCGGATCACGAATTAAGTCTTCTTGGTTATATTTATTTCGCTTACGAGCATAAACCGGTTTTTCATTAGCATTTTTAATATAATTAGCTTTCTCAGTAACTGGCCAGTTACTGCATCTGACAACATGTTGGTGAAGCCTATCAGGCTTACCATCTTGCTCAAGTAAGCAATATTTGCATTTAGCAATATATCTATTACCCGTTGTTTTGTTTATAGAGCGATAAAAACCCATCCACCGAGGACCTTGAGTGGGAAGTGGTTGAGTAAAACCCGAAGGCAAACTTGGAGATGATTGCATAATTTTTAAATAATTTTATATAATAATGAAAAAAGAAATGCAACAACAAAATTGTGTGATTTTGTCATTCAAGACATTTGCTAATTTGATTCTCTTTTATAACTTTAGATATATTATACGGATGATAATTGTTTATCACGATTATTGGTATTTTACTTCGTGATTACTATACTTAAAGATATCAATCTAACTGATAAGTATTTTTATTCTGATTTTCTCATTAAAGAATTTAATTATTTTTAATAATTTTCTTTATTAAATTTGTAAATAGGGCTTATTGCATTCTTATTTCGATTTTCTTATTTGACATTTAATTAATTTTAATTTCCTTTATTAATAGGCCTATTACATTCTCATTTTGATTTTCTTATTTGATATTTAGCTAATATTAATTTCCTTTATTAATAGAGCTTATTACTTCATTTCGATTTTCTTATTTACTAATTTTAATTTTCAAATAAAGTATTTTTTTTAGCATTGCCTTTTGAACAATGCAGACACATAGCATTAGGATTATAGCTACTTTTCCGAATCAAAAGCTAGCTACATCGACCTACATCAATAAACTTATTGATTTGGTCGAATAATAAAAATTGGCATGGCAATTAATACTGGGCATTGCTAAGCACTTCCTTAACACGCCATTTAATTACTTACCATTTTTAGATTAGACTGTGAATAAGACAATATGCAATTTTTATATAGTTAGTGTCTTTAATCGTGAATGCTTTGATGAATCTAGAAATCTGCTGATTTTAGTCAAGTGGTTTTTATATGAACATGTGAATATAGTTCACTAGTAAAAAAAAAACCTTAGGAAGGGCAAAATGTAGAAGATTATTAGCCCGAATTTAATGTGATGAAATAGTATAAGTAATCAATTTAATAAATTTGTATTGATGAGAAATAACTTAATATTTATTTAAATAAAAAGAATGCAATCATTATTTGAATTTAAATATTTTAAAATATTTCAATTTATATTGTAAGTAATTGAATTTAGTATTTAAATAAAAAGAATGCAATCATTATTTGAATTTAAATATTTTAAAATATTTCAATTTATATTGTAAGTAATTGAATTTAGTATTTACTGATTATGGTTAACATTATTTTTAAGCGATCATAAATGATTCAAATTATTGGGATTAGAATTACCTTGAAACTTTTATAAGCTGTTTATAAATTTCACACTCTTCTTTAAAGTTAGTATAAAAGGATTTAATCAAATTTTGATCGTTATTTGATTTACTGCATTAGTTCTGTATGTATGTATTTGGCTTTGGTGGTCATACCAAATGTATAACAAACCTAACACTTTCTTTATTATTGGGTGAAAAAAAAGCAAAATAAAAAAGCGAAGAAACTAGAGTTTACCATATCTTGTGCTACTAATAAAAAAATGCCTGAGAGCAATTTTATCTATAATTTCTTCAAATTTACTCTCATTCTAATCCTAAATTTTATTTACTTTTGCTTTAGATACTTCAAATAAGAAAATTCAAAAATTTATTATACCGCGTGGGTAAAAAGTCCCTATATAGACCCTTCTTTTTTAATTATTGTTTTAATGATTACACTATTATGTAGTAGATATTAAAAAATAATAAAACCAAATATTGGCGAAGATAGTAAAAAAGGTCTTGAATAGGGACCTGGTATAAGTACATATTAGGGTTTAGGGTTTAGGCTAGGTTAGGGTTAAGTAGGGGCATGCCTTTTGACTTTAGGGCATGCCTCGTGCCGTCATGCCCTATACCCTAATTTCGACTAACAACATTAGTACTGGTATTATGTACGCGCTGTTAAAACTATCCTGTAGTATATTGCCACTATGAAGGTCTCGATGTACAATCCCATTGGAGTGGATCGCCTTCAGATTATAACATATACTAAGTAACAAACTCAACTTATTCTTCTACATAAGTTTAAACACAAATTCGAGATTACTTTACAGAGAACCTGATGTCACGTATTTTAATACGAGAACATATCTTCCTTTCTCGTTTCTTGATATACCATGACATTTCATGAACGGAGGGTTATCGACTCCTATTTCGAAGTACACTTTCAACTTTTTTTAAAAAAACATTATTATTTTTAATCAAAAAAGTATACCTGATAAACATATCAAAACAGATAACCATACCTCATTTAACCAATCATCCCCATTAAATTCTTTAAGTGCGATAGAATCATTTCTTTTATAAGATATGAATTTTACATTAATTTTTCTTTCCAATACACAGTTGTGAAACCACCTCTTCCAATCATTTTAATATTATGAAATTTGTAATGGATCCAGATTAATTTATATTTATCGTTGTTCAGTAAAATTTTTAGCTCATCGTCAATATCAGGAACTTTATATTCTGATCTGATAATCTCACAAAATTCATTCTTTTCTTTTGAAACCAATATCTTGCTTTTTCAATATTCATCTGAACTCCAATACCATCTTGATAACAATGTCCAACTTGTATCATTCCTTTGATATTACTCATATCAGCAGCTTTCAGAAAAAATTTGACCGTCTTTTTCTCATTTTTTTTGACTCCAATTCCTTCTTGATAAGAATGAGCAATATTACAAATTCCAACAGCATTACCCATATCAGCAGCTTTTAGATAAAATTCGAACACCTTCTTCTAATATTTTTCGACTCCAATTCCTTCTTGATAAGAATTAGCAACACTACAAATTCCAACGGCGCTACCCATATCTGCTGATTTTTGAAATAAAAGAATGCTTTTTGATCATTCTTCTCAACTCTGATACCATTATTATAACAGTTACCAACTCTATATATTCCATCAACATTACCTATATCTGCTGATTTGTGAAAATAAATGAATGCCTTACTTTCATTTCTGATTCCGTCAAGATAACATATACCTACTTAAATGTTCCTTCAGCATCATCCATATCTGCAGATTTCTGATAATAAAAGAATGCTTATGTTTATCTTTTTCAACTCCAATTTCATCTTTATAAAAGTTACCAAGTGCTTTAATTCCACCAGCATTACCCATATTGGCTGATTTTTGAAAATAAGTAAATGCTTTATGTTTATCCTTTTCAGTTCCAATTCCATTATTATAACATACACCAATATTATATGCTCTACTAACATGACCCATATCAGCAGATTCTTGAAAATATTTAATTAGCAATCCGCATAAGAACTATAGTATTATTATATAGTTACTACAGCGCAAATTACTATATATTTTATATAGTGATGAAATCTTTTTTTCCTCTAAACATATAAAAATTTTATATAGTTGTGAATTTTAAAATTTAAATATCTAATAATCTACTTAATCAATTTTAGTAATTTTATTATATTATATATAAAAACATCTTCTCTACATTTTTATTTAGTAAGTCAAAATATATTAGCATAATAAAAAAAATATTTAGCTATGGAGGAAAAGAAGATTTCATAATATATATAAATTTAATAGTAATTTGCGCATATAAAATTCTATCCTTCTTAGGCGAATTGGCAATTAAATGCCTCAGCATAATTTGCATTAAGATAATTTATTTGAGCCAAATTAAAAATTTGTGTAGCATCATTGCCATCTATAGTATTAGCAGATGTTATTTCGTAGTCTTGTTTGAAACAGTAACTAACATTAAATGGACCTGTTACATCATGAGAATAGGCTATCTGAAAAAACCTGTGAGCTTCATGAGTGTTTTTGACGATTCCTATCCCATGAGATTAACAATAACTGACTATGTATGTACCTTCAGGTAATTCCGTGTTAAAAGATTTTTTGTAGAATTTGAATGCTTTTTCATAATTCTCAGTAAGACCTATCCTATGTTGATAACTACTGAGACAGAAAATCGCTAAGAGATGGTAATACTTGTCAGCAGCTTATTGGTAGTATTCAAATACCAACTTCTTGTTCTTTTTAACACCCACACTATGATAATATGCATATCCGAGGTTATAATCTTTGGATGTGTAATATTTCTCGATATTCATTTTTTGTTTAATAAAATACATTGACCAACCCCCTTCATTTATAACAAAATTTTTTCATTCAAGAAAAAAACAAAGTAAAAGTGATTTATGCCATCTGCATGCAACGAAAATAATTATATACATAAATGTGCATACAATTTTTATTCTAATATATAAATTGGTATTTTTATTACTCAACATAAAATTTTTTACTTATTTAATAGCGAAAGATTTACTGGATTGAACAAATTAACTGGTTTCGTTGGATTGAACAGATGATCGGCAAAATGCAGAAAAAATTCAGAATGCACAAAATTCACAGACTTTGAATGAATATGCAGATTGTAAATCAACAGATAACATCACTATCTGCTATTGGCAGCAAACATATATATACTAGTACATACTGATGCGTCAAATCAATCAGGCTACTCAATTCCGGACCCTAATCAGGTGTTCAATTAAGAAGTTCTAATATGTATGAATGCATGATCAAATGCGATGGTATAGTAAGTATAAATTATAAGTGACTAATTCAAAAAATACATATAAGTATGTTCGAACTCGGACCAGTCTGCTGACTTCGGACCAGACCCAGACCAGACTCAGACTTGACTAAAAAGTCTGAATATAATATCTGAGTCCGGTCCGAAAATCAGACCAGACTCAAACTTGACTAAAGTCCAGTTCGAGTCCGGTCTGCCCTATAACAAATTGCAGCACAGAATTATACTGCAATACACGAGAAAGTTTGGATATTGAACCACACGAACCTGCACGTAAATCTATACGAGACAATGTATGGGAAAGCACGTTTACAGCATGTAAAAGGGCATGGATTCTGTGTAATGGTGCATGTACTAACATGCAATTTTAAGTGTTTTCTCGTGCATTGTCTCGTGCATATTTATGTGCAGGTAATATATAATAGCATATATCCATACACATATACATAATAACATATATCGTCGTATATGCATTATTCTATTAACTAAATTTTATAATTTTATTAACTAAATTTTATAAGTTTTATTAACTAAATTTTATATTTTATTAACTAATTTTAATTATTTTATTATTTAAATTTTATAATACAAATTCTTTAATTTAATAATTTACATATCGAATAAGAAAATACTTCTAATTACTAAAACTACCAACTTTAAAAATAACCCAGCAAATAATAATATTGAAAAAAACAAAGTAATAATACCAAAAGAATAGTTTAAAAAAAATTCGAAATGACTACTCTAGAAATAACTCCAATAGGGACAACTCTGATTATGGCAACTCCAATGGCAGTAACAGAGATCTAAAATGCAATAATATACAGAAAGTAATAAAAAAAAAAAGAAAAAAATAATAGTAAAAAAAAAATAAAGCAACAATACCACCAAAAATGATGAAAAAACATATACCAAAAATGATCGTGATTCCAAAAGAGCAACTTCCAAGGCGATAACTCTAAAGAATGGTTTAAAATCAATGATGATAACTAAAAAAAATTATATAAAAATTAATGAGTTGTACAAAACAATTATAAAAAATAAAAGAAAATAATAAAATTATAAGAGTAAACAAAAAAAAGCAAATATTTATTTGCTTACAAATCAAATGTAATTTGTGCGCGTCAATACACGGAAATTATTATTGTTAAGTGCAAAAAAAAACAAAAAAAAACAACAAAACAAAATAAATGGTTTGTGTGCATCAATGCACGGAATTTATAATCATTAAGAATCTTAATGATTATTACGTTAATGCACGGAATTATGATTGTTAAGGATCTTAATGATTATCACATTAGTACATGAAATTATGATCGTTAAGGATCTTAACAATTGTGACAATTGTGATATCATGCACAAAAATTATGATTGTTAAGAATCTTAACGATTGTGACGATCATGATATTAATGCACTGAAATTATGATCGTTAAGGAGTCTTAATGATTGTGATGATTATGACATCATAAACAGAAATGAACGTTAAAATTGATCGTTAAGGAATCTTAACGATTGTGATGATCGTGCTGTTAGTGCACTGAAATTTTGATCATTAAGAATCTTAATGATTGTGCACGTCAGAGCACAAAAATTATGATTATGAATGTTAAGAATCTTAACGATTGTGCATGTCAGTGCACGAAAATTATGATCATTAAGAATCTTAACAATTGTGCACGTCAGTGCATGAAAATTATAATCGTTAAGAATCTTAATGATTGTACAAGTTAGTGCACAGAAATTATGTGATCATTAAGATTAATACACGTCAATATATGGATATAATACCATGCACGATAGTGCACAGATTTCGATTTCTCGTGCAATAACGTGTATTAAATTTTTTGGATGAACAGTTTCCGTGCAATTTCCGTGCAGTGATTATGAAACCCCTGCTTACCCGCATACAATTTCGTATTTATACATGCATTTCCATGTATCGAGTTTTTATAGTGCTGTAGGAGCACTAAGATGAATGTAATCTGACCCAGAAATTTGGGGATCATTCAGATATACTCCAAATATACCAGTGTTGTTGCTAGATCAGTCCAGTGAAGATCACTGGTGCTGGAACGGTCACTGGAACTAACTGGATCAAACTGGAAGATATATGGGTTCTAGTAGTAAGTTGTCACTAGACTGTTCCAGTCACATTTTTTTTACCACTGGATGGAAGTTCCAGTAAGGTCCAGTGAGGTCCAGTGAGATCTGATGAGTTATAATATAAAAAAATTTTTTTTTATTCAGATTATTTGTAATAATAATTAAATTGAATACCCAATTTATACATAAACTTATAACATAAAGATATATTTGACGTCTAAATTACAAAATAAATAGCTAACAAAGTTTTATTTAAACACGTATACAACTTATTTAAATTGTGATAACACAAAACTTAGCAGTTCTATGATCACTAAAGGTGTTCTCGAGTACCTCAATCAAGTGATCAGAATTTTTAATTAGTTGGAAATTAAATAAATGAATCAAATGAGTTACCATTCCGATGACAAGTTTAGGGAGACACAAACTACCTTTTTTCGTCAAAATTTATTATTGATAAAGGTTGCTCAATCATTAACAATAAATTCTCACCAAGTTTTTATCCATTCCAAAAAGCAACCATTTTATTGTTAATGCTCGAAGCTTTTAAGACAAATAATCGATGCCTTGATACAAACATAATAAAACAATACATAATAATAATAATATTATTATTATTAATATAAAAAAAAATATTTTTGTTGTTATAAAGTAACTTTCGCTAATGATTCGATAAATTGATTCTGTTGCTATTGCAACAAAAAATTTAAATTGTATAATCATTAAAAGGAGAAGACGATATAATTAAAGTTGAAGCTTCAGCAGTCAATTAAATAGAATTTTTTTTTATTGGATTTTTTGGTTGTTTTGGTTGAAGATCATGAACAAAAGAAAAGAGTATGCTCAAGCATTTAATTCTATTAATATCGTCATTGATATTGATGCTTGAGCATCATCATGATCATTACGTGATTAATTGATTTAGATGCTAGCTTAAGTTATATATGCAAACTAACCGAACTTGTCAATACCTGCCGAAATACCTAATCTGAAAAATTTGTTGACACAGAGGTGCACAATGCACTCATACAAGCACAAAGTACAGAACCAAATCCAAAAGTAGAACCCCAATCTGAAAGCCTGAAAAGAAAAGCATAGATCCTAAGACCTTCATTAAGATTCAATATCTTTGAGCTTTTTCAATTTCAGCTGTTTTCATAAATTCTGAAACAATTGTAAAATTGATTGACCAAATCTGATCAATTTTTGAATTCGGTATTATCGAATTATTGTAATATTAAAAATACAATTCTGATAATATGAATTCAAAACTTACTGAATTTGGTGAAATAATTTTTACCAATTGCCCCATAATTTATAAAACAGCTATAAATATGATTAAATAAAAGCTATGCACAAGTCCGATTTTAGGTTTATAGTCTTGAAAATCACCAGATTTTCAAATGTTTGCGCCATTACTTTGCTATTATTAAATCAGTGCCCATATTTCTTTAAATTAATGAGATAGTAACGATAAGTATTTTTGTTAGACTATCTGCATTGTAGCATTTTTCATTGAAAGCTTTAAATGTCGTTAGATTGTGCTATACTCTAATAAATAGAAACCTGCAATTTTTGAGATACTAGACAAATATGTGTTAGCATTAAAAAAAAAATGAATAAAATGCTATAAATCACATATCCTTATTCATCCTTAATTAGTGAATTTGTAATTCGATTTGTAAAATTTCTCAATAGCAAGCATTCAACTTAAAATAGAAATAGTTGAAAGACAAATATTCATCGATTCTGAATTTTTGTGATTGCAAGATTCTGAATATCTTACTCCTTGTAGATGGATATATGCTAAATTTTTTTTAAAAAAAAAGGATAATACGTATAGCATATAAACTTCGGGAACTAGAAGAAAAAGCCCTACAAGCTAAAAAAAAAAAGTTTAGCGAAACCCAAAAATGCCTTAAATGCTACAGTCTAAAAATGAAGCCTCTAACCTTTGCTGATCCTATGGGCTAGAATTAAAAAGGAAATTCAACAATGAATATCAAGTAGTATTGTTGAAGTTTTTTATTTAAAATTTAGCACAATGCACATATGAGTCGTAATATAGTACAATAGCATTGTAGACTTCGAGACTTTCTAACCAAAATTGAGTACATTTTTATATACATAATAAAGCCTCTATAAGTGCACACTCTATAAGTGCACACACTCAAATTCTGGTCTGAATATATGAATAAGTTTCTTAAATGCACTTTTTCTTATTATTTTTTAAGTGCACATTGTCAAAGCCTGGTCCGGTTTACTACAATTTCCGTTTTTTATTTAGCCATTTTCTATTAAAAAAATGTGCCATTTTTAGCTTGTTCTAGAATTAAAAAGGTTAAAAAAAAACTTAATGATACTTGTATAAAGCCTTGTTGATATTGTTTGAATCGAGCTTGTGCCTACCAATTCATATAAAAGAAGCTTCAAATTTTCCAATTCATATTTTGTAACTCACTGATTTATCTATTATTTAGTTTAAATTGAGTTATTTTTATTAATAAATTTTTTTATTATTTAAAATATTTAGTTATCTGCTTACCTAAAATAAATAAAAAATTTAAACCGTTTTCTTGTTTTTAGTTGTAACTGCGCTACGAATATCTAATACTATGTCACAGCGACATGCGGGTGGTCCCAATAAAAACAGATTCATGAAAGATATTGTTATTCTTGGTTAGAAAGCTACGAATAAGCATAATATATATAGTGTATACAAAGCTTGAGATGATGTGATTGGTCGGGATAAGGCTCTAAAAGATACAATTACTAATAAGAAAATACAGTTCGAAATCACTTGAATAGATATGAGCACTTTTGTGCTAACAAGACAGATAATGAGGAAGAACAGGCCTCTCAAGTTTCTAAAAGGCTTCGAAATACTGAATTATCTGGTATGTAACTTAAATTTAAAACATTGGAAAATTATTAATATTTTTTTTTAAAAAAAAAGATGATGATAGTACAAGTGACATGACAGCTAGTACTAGCACTTCAACTCTTACCAAAGCTGTTAGCAAGAACTCGAAAAAAGCCTCGAATTCTATAGATAACTTTCTAATTCGAAGCATCACTGTAAAGGAGAAATCAAGGTTTGAGCAGTTACTACTACGAATGACTGTATCAAATGGATGGTCCTTTCAGTGGATATCAGATCCAGCTACCTTGAATTTTTCAAATTTTTAAACCCTAAACTCATCCTCTCTGGTCAGTATGCTTTATCAAATCACATCCTTAATGCTGAAAAAGAAATTTGGACTTGTCCCATGAACAAAAATTAAAAAATGATAATATTGGAGTTACTTTAGTGTTCGACAGATGGAAAAATGTTTTGAAACAACATATATTTGGCTCGTTACTTATCTTATCAACTGGAGAATCTTTAGTTTGGAAAACAATCGACATAAGCTCAGAGCGAGAACGAATAGTTGAAACTATCCCTAAAATTGAATCGATGATTAGTGAAATGTCAGAAATAGGTGCTAAATTATTTGCTATTGTTCCGGATAGTGCTTTAGCATATTCTGGTGCTAGGTAAGTACTATTATTGAAAAATGAATTGTTATTTAATTTTTTTAAAAAAAAACCAAAAAAATTTTAAATAGGCGTCTGTTACGGTTAAAATACCCCCAAATCATTTTTCTTCCATGTTTCGCTCACCAATGTAACTTAGCCGTAGGAGAAATCTTTAAAGAATCTAACAAATTCAAATTTGCTTCCAAAGAAGCCCTAAAAATAGTTGCATATTTTAATATTTTAATAATGCTATCCATTCGTATTTTATTGGAAAACTTTGGGATATACAAAGAAAAATTTATACAAAATATATTACCTTGATTTGTCCAGCAGATACTCGTTGGAATTCTTACTCATATTGTTTTAAGAGCCTAATAAAATCTCGCCAAGCTCTACAAGTAAGTACCTAATAACATTAATTTGTTAATAATAATTAATTTTTTATTCATATTTTTTAAGAATTTAGCTACCGCGCATGAACTACCGTTGGACACTTCGGCTTGTAATTCTGATGATGAATTAGATCAATCATCAACTCATTTGGATGAACTTTATTTACCACATAATATCACGTCAATTCTGCTAAATGATAATTTTTGGCAATCGATAAAAGAATTATATTCTCTGCTTCATCCATATTGTGAAGCCCTTAATAAGTTACAATCTGACACCACCCGTTTTCACAAGTATTACAAGCCTTTGGTGGAATCTTGAAAATGTGTAAGGAATATGATGCCGAAAATTTATCTGAATATATGATCACATGATTAGAGTAAAGATGAAAACAATGGGAACAGCCATTGTTGCTTTTGGCCTTCCTTTTAAATCCAAATATTCGTGATATGTGGTTCAATACTAATTCAGAAAATTTAAATTTTACTTATTTTGCTAGGTTTATCAGCTATTATTATAAGGCATAGTTTGGACGTCAACCAACTCGAATTTTACTTGAGTTTGAAGAATATAGAAAACAGAATTTTCTATTTGATTGTACATCATATGAACAGTTTGAAGAAAATGTATTGGGATTTTGGGAATTTGCAACTTCCCAAACTAAAGAATTAGGCCCTTTGGCTATACGGCTATTTGGAATTTGTGTTAATGCTTTATCTTTTGAATTATTGTGGAGTTCAATTGGATTTCTTCATACCAATCGATAAAATCGTCTCAAGGTAAGCATTATTAATTAATTCAAATTTTTTTTTTAAAAAAAAATTAA
Organism: Gigaspora rosea; assembly: GCA_003550325.1. Lineage (NCBI taxonomy): Eukaryota > Fungi > Glomeromycota > Glomeromycetes > Diversisporales > Gigasporaceae > Gigaspora > Gigaspora rosea. Next base: position 149,872 of record QKWP01000923.1, on the reverse strand, counting down.
TATTCTTAAGCATAGAATGAAAAAGTATTGGCTATGAGCCAAATTCGTGCCTCGATTAACTTTTCTCAGAGAAAGAAGCAAAAACCTTGCAATATATCACTTATTCCAGCAATTGAACCAGCAAATTCACAAGAACCAATTGAACCAAACAAATCGGATGATTTGAATGAACTGGATGAAGAAGATAATTCAGATATAATATCTGATAATTGGGAGGAACAACTATACGACTGGGAACAAATATTGGTAGATGAAGAAACTGCAATGCTAGAAGAAGAAGTGGAACATGAGAATAATAAATATAGTATGAATAGTGATTCGTTAAATAATAATTTGTTAAGTAATGATTTGTTAAGTAGTTATACGCATCCTGCAATAGATCATAGGGCTAAGTGGAATTGAAAAACCTATTTGGGCAGTTATTCCAAAAACCAAAATACATGAATGTAGATGGTTAGATAGATTAGATTTTTGAGTAAAACTGGTTTTATTTGAACCTGACAATATTAACACTTACGTACTACTAAACTTTGACTATAACATTAAATTATAAATAAATTTTAAATAGATTTTATAAAGCTAGAATTCTAGCTTTCGACCAATAATTTGTTTAAATTTGCAAATAATTCATATATTTTACTTACCATTCAAGTATTATTTGCATTACAGATTTGAAAGTTTCTGCGAACAATTAAAAAAATTATAATAAATCTAAAAGTTCACCGTGAATTTTAACTAAGTTGAGATGCTTTTTTTTTAGTTTTCTTAAATTGTTATATGCGCATTAATGGGCACTATTGAGAAATCATGCACGCATGAAACCCACTGTACAACAACTGTACAACAAACTACTGGGTCTATTGAAGGTTTTAAAATTAGTAGAATGTACCAGACCCGCCGGGTCTTGTATATAAACTTATATAATAATAATAATCTTAATTCTTGTATTCTTATTGGCTAGCATTATATTAGTACTAGTGAAATAATTCCTTTCAGTGAAAACTTCACTGGAACTACTGGAACACTAAAAATATCTGGACGTACAGTGTAATTCCAGCTTCCAGTCAACAACACTGAAATATACAATCTGAATAGAGCTATGTGAAGATAGATAACAAATCAGATGCTGGATTTGCACACTTTCGTTTCTATATTAAGCTAATCAAATTACGTGAATTAATATACAATAATTTTATTGTTAAAGGATTTTATAATAGAGATGTATAGCCACCTCTTGACCAGCCAATTAGAATTTAGGAAAGAATGTTGCAAAACAAATACTATGGTTAAAAACAGAGGCAGTTGTTGATTACATTATAACGTTAATAGTTACGTAGGTACAGTGGTCAAAAAAGGTTAGGAAATATATTTTACTTTTTACAAATTAAGAATGCTGATCTAATTTTGATAATGTCGTGCTTAAACAAATTCCAGAACTGTAGGATTTACAAAATAAAGATTCCTTTTAGACATATAATTTTTACTTTAATACTTTCAGCAGCATTTCTGATTTCTGCAATATCTTTAGTAACTCCTTTTTGACTTTTAGAACATTGATAAGCAGCATTTTAATTTTTATACATCTTAGATTTTTAATAGACTCTTGGTTTTAGTGTTTTTTGCGCACAAAATACATTTGTGAGCAATATTAATTTGGCTTTGTAACATTTTAGGTTTCCTGCAATTTTGACCTTTGTCAACATTTTTGTAGTACCTTTTTATATTTGAGATGAATAATTCAAATTTATAATTAAATTGAATTTATTCATTTAAGTTCATTTTATTGTTAATTTTGTAAAACATCATTTATTGTCACAGATCATAAGAAATCAGATTAAAATGAAATGTGTGTTCCTAATTAACCTTCTAAAACCTCTTATAATATAAACTCTACTCTAAAACTAATCTTTAACCTTAATACATAACTCTAAAAAATACGCCCAACAAATTTTATTTTTTTGTTGGCTTGTTAATTTTTATACTATACATATTTCATTTTAATTTGTCACATTTATTATTAAAAATAAACCATTCATTCAAGTTCTTATCTATATATCTATATATTAAGACAAACTATTAATTAAAATTCACATACAGTATTTAGTTACATACCCAACCAAATTCAATAAATTTTTTTATTTTGATTCTATAGATATATTGTGTTTAAATAAAAAAAAATACATCAAATTTGGCTAGGTTTTTCAAGAAATTTTTATCAAAGTTTTATAATATTCAAGTATTTATCAATAGCTATTACATTTGTAATAGAGATATCTTGGTAATCTCCAAACTAAATTTGATGAATTTTTTTATTTTAATTCTATATATCTGTATAATCAAAATAAAAAAATCATTGAATTTGGTGGGTTGTTGCTAAATTATCTTAAAGTTTTAAAAAAAAACAAATTTTATATGATGCAAATTAAAAAATATGGTTTAGATTTTGATACATTGTAGATCTATCAAAAAAGTAACTACAGATCTATCGAAAATGATACTTTTTCCTATAGGCACATACCAAATTATGTGATTTATATTACTAAACATTACATAACATGGGTGAACATAAATAATCAAAGTGAATTTTTTTAGTTTTTAGAAATATCTTGCAGAACTCAATAAAAATTTGTTTAAAACAATTCTACAAATAGTAGTACAGTCAAACCTCCATATAGTCACTCTCTATATAGTCACAAAACCAATATAATCACTTTTGTAAGTTTACCAACCTTTTTACTACTACTACTATATAATTTCACCTCTATATAAGCACATTTGCATTATAATCACTATCACAATTTTTTATTTACTATCTATATAAAACTACCCTATATAATCCCATTATTATTATGGGAATAGAAATTTGTCACACCCCCTGATTCCGACCAATAAATTGCACGATTTTGTAGACAAAAAGTTTTAAGTTTTAAAAATTAAAAATTTTACTAGTAAAATGTAAAAATAAATAAGTGATATCAAAACATATACAGTCGCACTCCCATCCCCTTATAGTCACATTTCCTATTTAATCACTTAAAAGGTTGGTCCCAATTATATTTATATTAAATTTCTTTTATAACATCACAATTACTAAATAAGCACTATCACCAAATTTTACAAACAAATATAAATAATTTATTTCTATAAAAGCACAATTTTCTATAAAATCACAATTTTAAATTTTAAAACTTTTTAAATAATAACAATTGTCTATAATATCACATTTTTAATAGTGAATTTACTAACAGTATAACAAAAAATTCGTAAGATTTAATCAAATTTCAACATCTATTTTCTCGATAACCAATGATTAAAATGGTCTCAAATTTTTACCATAGATAGAATTTATATTCCTTTATACTATATTAAAATTTTAGCTTAATTGGATTGATAGTTCTTGAGAAATCGATTGTATAAACGATAGTCTATTTTTTTAAAAAAATTAATTATCATATACAAGCAATATCATAGGAACTAACAATCCAATTTAGCTAAAATTTTAGTACAGTCAGACCTCTCTAAATGCATAGTGTTGGGACCAGCTCTGAGGTATGCATTTAAGGAGGTATGCATTTAGAGAGCATTTATTTTTATAAGTCAAAATGGTGAAATGTGGCGTGCTTCTATCTAAAAGTTTTTTTCTTACTAAGCTAACAATACATGTCCACTAATTGAAAGTTGTAAAGCTTGTCGAGGCGCATCTAACGGTGGTTAGATCATCCAAATCGGCACAGTAGATGGCGAGTTATTGTCGAAAAACGATTGGCCGACTATATAAAATTACATATGAAAATCACTATAGGCGAAATGTGGCGTGCTTCCATCTAAAAGTTTTTTCTTACTAAGTTAACGATACATGGCCGCTAATTGAAAGTTGTAGAGCTCCTCGAGACGCATCTAACGGTGGTTAAATCATCCAAATTGGCCCAGTGGATGGCGAGATATCGTTGAAAAACGATTGGCGACTATATAAAATCTCGATGTAAACAATGTTTATAGAGATTTTTTTATATAGTCGGCCAATCGTTTTTCGACGATAACTCGCCATCCACTGGGCCGATTTGGATGATCTAACCACCGTTAGATGCGTCTCGACGAGCTCTACAACTTTCAATTAGTGGCCATGTATCGTAAACTTAGTAAGAAGAAAGTTTAGATGGAAGCACTCCACATTTCGCCTATAGTAATTTTATATAGTCGGCCAATCGTTTTTCGACGATAACTCGCCAACCACTGGGCCGATTTGGATGATTTAACTACCGTTAGATGCGTTTCGACGAGCTCTACAACTTTGGATTAGTGGACATGTATCATTAACTTAGTAAGAAAAAACTTTTAGATGGAAGCACGCCACATTTTGCCATTCTCCAGTTGATAGGTGGATTATCAATCAAGCAAGTCATATGATATACAAAATCATAACATGTATTCCTGATTTGATTGGCCCGTGGTCACATGATATGCATTTATAGAGGGATTTATATAGATGGGCCAAGAAAATAGTATGCATATGCAGAATAAAGAATATGCACTTATTTATTAAGCCCGTCAATGGGCCAGACAATTAATATGCATTTAAAGAGGTTATGCATTTAGGGGGATGCATTTAGAGAGGTCTGACTGTATATTATTTAGGAATGTAGATATTGTCTATAGTAAAAATTTGAGCCTTTTTTAATTATAGGTTATCGAGAAAATTGATACCAAAGTTTGATTAAGTTTTATATGTTCTAAAAAATTCGTAAGACTTAATCAAACTTTGTCATCAATTTTCTCGATAACCATTAATTCAAAAAGGCTAAAATTTATATCATAGATAATATTGATATTCCTCTATAATATATTAAAATTTCAGCTAAATTGGATGGTTAGTTCTTGAGATATTGTAGTATACGTTAATCAATTTTTTTAAAAAAATTGACTATGTATACAAGCGATTTCTCAAGAACTATTGATCCAATTTAGCTGAAATTTTAATATCTTATAAATAAATAAGGATACTATATGTGATAAAAATTTAAGACTTTTATAATTATTATTTATCAAAAAAATCGATGTTGAAGTTTGATTAAATCTTACAAATTTTATAATTCTATATATTCACTATAATTTATTTTTTATATTAAAGTTATTTTATAGAAAATATTTATATTGTCACATCTCTACATAGTCACCAGATTTCTGAGTCCCGAGGGTGAGATTATATGGGATGTGACTGTAATGTAAAATTTTATTCTGAACAACTTTTTCTAAGTCATAAAGATATATTGTTTTAGTAAAAAAATAACGTTTTATAAGAAAAATCAAAATTTTGATTGTTAGCACATATAAAACTTTTTTTTACTAATATAATCTATATTTATATTTAAGTATTACATGTAAAATTTTACGCTAAACAACTTTTCTAAGTGAAAACGGTAGATTGTTTTAATAAACTTTGGAAATTTTGATTTTTCTTATAAACTATTTTTTTTTACTATGACAACCTATCTTTGTGACTTAGAAAAAGTTATATGATGTGTTATTATATATATATTTTACACTTTATTAAGTAAAATTTTAAATTTTTAAAAATAAAATATTTTGCCTATAAAATCGTGCGATTTGATTGGTTGAAGCAGGGGTGCGACATGTCGCAGGTGTGACAAATTTATTTTCCCTATTATTATAATATTTTGAATTATTAATTATTATTTTTTAACAAGTAAAAATTTTAAATGAATTAATTGTTTTGTAACTATAGATTACAGATAAATTTTATAACTGTAAATAATATTACCAGATAACACATGATCAACATCATGCAAAAATCATGTAATCAATGATCATAGCAAAGTATAATTAAGGTTAGGGTTAGTGTAAGGCTTGGGGGTTAGAGAAGGCTATAGTTTTATTAAAATTTAGCAATGAATTTTTTTGTTAGAACTCAAAAGGTAGTTTTCTAAGTGTAATTTTGAGTTAGAACAATTTTTGGCAAAATGAATGTTTGTTTTGATTCTTCTGAAATGTGTAATATTATACCTGATCTTCGAATTTGATTGGCCTGATTAGATGTGGTTACTGTAACCACAGTTACAAATTAATTAACTCATTTTAAATTTGTTTTTTTTAATAATCTATTATCTTTTCTACATAAAAACATTAAAATTATACTAAGTAAATCAATAAGAATGTTCTAAGTAGCCTTGTTTAGAATATAAAATTACATATATCCTGAAGTTTTCAAATAATTTGAATAATATTTTATTATTACACTTTTACAATTTACGTTTAGACGAAAAAATTAAAAAAAATTAAAAATTTTTAACTTAATTGATGATCTGCCACAAATCGATAGTGTGATCATAGTATAACATGACACAGATCCCTACTATTTGTTGATATGTAAATTCTAAAATGTAGGAATTTTTTTGCCTACCCAAGGTAAACATTTTTTCTTATTAAGTTAAGGAGTCATGTACTAAGTAAAAATTGTAGAGCTCATCGAGACGAGTCTAATGGTAGTTAGATCATCGAAATCAGACCAGTAGATGATAAGATACCTTCAAAAAATAATTGGCTGACTATATGTAAATAATAGGTTTGTTTACACAAAATTTTATATAGTCGACCAATCATTTTTTGACGATATCTTATTATCTACTGGTCATATTTCAATGTTCTAACTACTATTAGACTCTTTCGATAAGTTCTACAATTTTTACTTAGTAGACATGACTCATTAACTTAGTAAGAAAAAAAGTTTTTTAAGTTTTCCTTAGGTCGCCAAAAATATTCCTATGTTATAGGATTTATATAGTAATTTGCATTACATTATACTATGATCACACTATCAATTTGTGGCAGATCATTAATTAATCATAAATTATAAAAGTGCATTAATAAGATTTTAACCCATTTATCTCAAAATTTCAGGGATATATAATTTTTATATTCTGAATAACTTTACTTAGATCATTTTTATCGATTTAGTTTAGATAATTTTAACTTTATATGTAGCTACGATATATGATTGTTTTAAAAAAAAATTAAAAAATTTTTTAAAATATATCGTAGCTACATATAAGAGTTGAAATTATCTAAAGTAAATTAATAAAAATGATCTAAGTAAAGTTATTCAGGATAAAAATTACATATACTCTGAAAATTTAAGATAATTTGGTTAAAATCTTATTAATCACTTTTATAATTTACGGTTAAATTAAAAAATTTTTAATTTTTTAATTTTTTTCACCTAAGAGTAACTTGCAAAAGTGTAATAATAAAATGTTATTCAAATTATCTTAAAATTTTATAATATATGTAATTTTGTCTCCTGAACAATGTTACTTAGAACATTATTATCAATTTACTTAGTAAGATTTTAACTTTAATATAGCAATTATAATCAATTATTTAAAAAATAAAAATTTTTATTTATTAAAACTTCTATATAATCACAATTTTTTTTTTAGCCCAAATCTATTTGTAACCATGGTTACAGTTCCGAGCCAATCAAATTGCTAGATTAGGTATGACAAAAAAATTCAACAAATTACAAATCACAATAACTTCAAATTGTGCCTATGAAACCAATATTTTTTTCTAGCTAAAAATGCATCTTAAGGTGTTTTATTATATAATAAACCTTCTTCTAACTCTAAATCTAACTCTAACCCTAATCTGCTTACTGTCACTGCTAGTAACAAGCATATTTTTTCTTTTTTTTTATATACAATTTTATTATAATTGTGATTATATATAATTCTTCTATATTAGTCATATTTCTATATAATCACCACTTTTTGTATCCTGAGAGTATGACTATATGGAGTTTTGACTGTATTTATTTAAAAAATTTCATTGAGTTCTATCAAGTAGTAGTTGAGAAAATTTGAAAAATTTTACTATTTTCTAAAAAATAGCTGCAGCAAAAATCTACTAAACTTTGAATAAAAATTTCTTAATAACTATTTGATAGAATTTGATAAAAAAATTTTAAAAATAACTTCTATAAATTAATAACTTATTTAGAAAAGATTTCATCAAATTTTATCAAGTATTTGTTGAGAAATTTTGTTCAAAGTTTGAAAATTTTTACTATCCTGTAAAAAAATAGCTACAACAGAAATTTTTTTCAAGTTTGAACAAAAATTTTTTAACAGCTTTTGATAAAATTTAATGAAATTTTTTTAAACAAATTTACTATTTAAAAGAACTAATTTAATTGATGATCCAGATAAAATCTGCAGAATTACTATATAGGAACAATAGTAAATTTTGAAAATAAGTAGGAATCTAAGCAAAGTTCAACAAAAAGTAAATCTTTTATTAAGTTAACAACCAAAGACAATTAATTAAAAGTTGTAAAACTCATTGAGACACATCTAATAGTAGTTAAATCATCCAAATTGGCCTGGTGGTTACCAAGATATCACTAAAAAATAATTGGCTAACTATATGTAAACAAACTATTATTTACATTGAGTTATATAGTTAGGCAGTTATTTTTTAGTGATTTCTTGATAACCACTTTGCCAATTTGGATGGTTTAACCTCTCAATAAGCTCTACAACTATTAATTAATTGATACTGATTGTTAACTTAATAAAAAAATTATTTTTTATTGAACTCTACTTATAGAAATTTTGCCCAAATTCTAATATAAAAATTTTGCTAATCTTATTTAGATTAGCAATTAAACAATTTTTATCAAATTCTTTCAAGTAGTTTTTGAGAAACTTTTGTTTAAAGATTAGAAAAATTTCTTCTATAGCTATTTTTTAAATTTTCCAAATATTAAACAAAATTTTTTGATAAAAATTTTTTAAAATAATTTCTATTATTTCTAGAAACTATTTTAGAAAATTTTATATTGAATTCTATTAGATAATAGTTGGAAAATTTTTATTCTAAGTTTAAAAATTTTTATTGTAGTTATTTTTTAAAAGCAATAAAAATTTTTTAAAATTTTCTTAACAACTTAATAGTATTTTTTAAATAAATATTACTAATCTATAGAATTGATTTAAACAAGCTTTATTAAATTTATTAGGTTAGTTGTCGAGAAAATTTGCCCAAAATTTAACTTCAATAACTTATGTATACCCATATCACATGATATTTAGTATATATAAAATATATAATTTGATACATGCCTATAGATTAGAAATCCTTATTTTCTGCTACTACAGACCCTAAATTCTGCCTGCTTCACCAAATCAAATTATGTAAATTATGCAATAAATTTTTTAAATTATGCTACAGATTATTTGTATTAGATAAAAATATGTAAAATATGCGATTACCAGAGTTGTAAATTTATTATTATAAATTTTTATCTGTTATTATAAGTTATGAACTTATTGGTAACTTAACAATAAAACTTTAGGATCTGTAGTAATATAAAATTATAAAAAAATGTTGTTTTATAAAACTGTCTTTTATATTCTAACAAAAAATTCTCTGCAAAATTTTAGTATAAAATATGTTTCTTGTTAAATTTAATATTGCTTTAATAGTATGTTTTATTACTTAACTTTTGTACTATTATTTGAAATTTCAAATATAATATTTATGTTTTGTACAATCAAATGCAAAATTTCTATGTTTGAGAAAAATTAGATAAATCTAATATTATTCTAGCTTTAATTCTGATTATTTTATACAACTATGCTTTACTAATTATGCAAAATTTACCTAATATGCGAATATGCTATTGCATATATTCTGCTATAAAATCTGAATTATGCACAGATTATGCTATTATAGATCCATGATATCCTAAGTTCAGATCTTATCAAGTATTGCAAAACATTCAATTTTGATACTCCTGTGCCTACTTTTAAAAATTCTAGTAAAAATAAGAATTTTTAAACCTTTGAGCGAAGATATTTTGACAAACATAAGACCAAATTTGGTAAGCTTTTTTTATTCAAATTCTAAGGCTTCATCAAATTTAGTCAGGTGGTTGTTGAGTTATCTTTAGCAAAGTTAGAGAAAAACCAAAATGTCTATCAAAATAAAAGCTGTGCCAAATTTTTTAATTAACTTGGAGTGAAGATACCTCAACAAACATCTAACCAAATTTAATAAAACTTTTTTATTTGAATTCTATAGCTTCATAGAATTTAAATAAAAAAATTTATCAAATTTAGTCAAGTAGTTGTCAAGATATCTTTCCTCAAAGTCAAACCTATCAAAATAGAAGCTGCACCAAATTTTTTTCTAAATTTGAGCAAAGTTATCTGACAACCATCTAACCAAATTCGATGAACCTTTTTTATTTGAATTCTATTAAAGCTATAGAATTCAAATAAAGAAGGTTTATCAGATTTGGTTAGATGGTTGTTAAGATATCTTTGCTCAAATTTAGAAAAAATTTGGCATAGCTTCTATTTTGATAGTTGTTTTGATTTTTTTTTGACTTTGAGTGAAAATTTCTTAACAACCACTTGACTAAATTCAATAAAATTTTGTTTATTTGAATTCTATGAAATCATAGTATTCAAATAAAAAAAGTTTATCAAATTTGATCAGAATGTTGTTGAGGTATCTTTGCTCAAAGTTAGATAAAAAATTTGGCGCAGCTTCTATTTTAATAGGCATTTTGATTTTTCTCTGACTTTGAGTGAAGATAACTCTACAACTACTTGACTAAATTTAATGAATTGTTTTTTATTTAAATTCTATAAAGCCATAGAATTCAAATAAAAAAGTTTTACCAAACTTGGTCTTATGATTGTCAAGATAACTTCATTCCAAGTTTTGAAAAATCTTATTTTTGTTGGGTATTCATGATTAGTGTCAAAAGAGTAGATGCAGGAGCATCATAAATGTAGATTTTGCCCAGTATTGCTATAAAAAATAATTACCCAAAAGCACAGTAACACAAAATGATAATATTACAGTATTAGAGGTAGAACTTGTGCAATGATTGGAGTTAACAAAATGTATAGTAAAATTACACAAGAAAATTTTTTTGTTAGAATGCTAAAGGTTGTTTTTTATACAAATTTTTGAGTTATAAGCGAATTTTGTTCAAACGAACGTTTACTTTGAATTTGCCTGATCGTGTTATGTTAGCATCTGATATTGAAGCGGGGTTGGGCAAGCTGTATATCCAGTGCTTTTTCACTGGACACTGGACATTTCAAAATTGTCCAGTGTAATGTCCAGTGCATGTCCAGTGTCCAGTGACATATTTATAAAAAAATTCAATAAACTAGGAAAATGGAAAACATTTAAAGTCTAAAGAACCAATATTTGTTTTTTTTATATTACATCTGATAAGCCAATAAGCATTAGTTTTCAATTGATTTTATTGTTTTTATTGTTTTTTTTATGTTACATCTGATCTAGCCAAACAGAATTTAGAATTTGCTAATACACAGACATTGGGTGTACTAGTGCTCTACCTGTAATGTCCTTCAGACAATAAATAAATTAGTCAAAGCACAACATATCTGGTCAAATAACTAGTACTTCCAGAGGATTGCTCTAGCTAATTCTTAAAAATGTAGTTAAAATTTTATAATAATGCACTATCCCTTTGATTTAATTTAATTTTATTCTTATTTAATTTTAAAATTTAGTTTAATTATTGTATATTAGTCAAAAATTCTGTTAGCACATACAGTACATTTGAAAAAATTAATAAGCAATAAATATGTTGGCCACATAATACTGTATTTAACTAAATAAGATATCTATATACAACCAATTTGCTTGCAATTGTAAAGGATAGTATTTCAAATGATGTTAACCTCCCAAAGCAATATGCATGGTAAGCAGGTTTTGAGAGATATCAGGCTTGAAAACATTATAAATATTAGATTATATAGCAGGAACAGGCTTAATAAATTAATTTTTTTTAAGTTATCGATTTTAACAGCATTGGTTAATTATCTAGTTTATTTAATTTTTTTTGTTTGAAATTTTAAAAATTATAATTTTTTTTAATTTTTGTTGTCCAGTGATTATTTTCTTAATCCATTGCTTTTCACTGGACAATTAGGACACTCGACACTGGACAAATTTCCAATTGTCCAATTGTCCAGTTGCCCAACCCTGATTGAAGCATGATTAGCTTATGCTGTTGCATCTGAAGTAGCCCCTTATCTGAAGTAGTGCCTGACTAAAATTAAGCCCCTGAAATTAGATCTTTGTGCATGCATTAAGTCGTTAGGTGCTACTTTAGATATATAAAGTAGCTACTTCAGATAGAATGCTACTTTAGATGCAACAATGCCACGTTTTTAGTGGTATTGTTGGATAGTTATAAAAAATTCCCATTAATTATTGACCAATAAAAGATCATAATTTGGTATAACCAAAAATGATCAGGAAAATTCAAAACAAACATTTCAAAATGTTTCTTTTGTCAAAACAAGCTTATTCCTCAAAAGTTTGCACTTTTTTGAACTAACGAAAAGTTTTTCGAGCGATTTTACTATATCATAACCTAACCCAAACTCTAACTGGGCACTCACCCTAACCCTAACCTAACATAAACGAACTTAAAAAATTTTGGTACTGATGAATTGTTTATGGCAATACTGGATAAGATTATCACTATGTTACCTGTTAAAGATCTAGTTTGTTTTTTTTTAAGTTGTTAGTGTTAAAACATTACAGTTATCTGTTATGGATACGTTAAATAAAAATTTTTTCACGAATCTTTTATTTTTTATATTACTATTTCTAAACCTCCTCTGCTGAAACTTGAAGATTTCTTGTATCATGCCCAAGACATCTCAAAAAATGGAATATATTCTAGTCAAAAAAAAATTAGGCCAATATGAAGAATACGCAGGCTATCTCGATAAAAATAAATTAAAAAGTATTAATGCAAAGGTAAGAGAAAAAATAAAATAATTACAAAATTAAATTTAAAATGATTATGTTCATGCGAAAACAATTTCTAATAAGAAGATTAAATATACCTGTTCACTGCAATAATATTTAAATCAGACCATTAATTTGCTCTGAATCTTTTTCATATATTGATTGCTTTCAGCAGATATTGATATTCGGGCCATTAATTTGCCCTGAATATTTTCTCATAGTGTATATCAACAGGCCATTAATTTGCCCTGAATTTTATATACTATTTTCTTCACATAATTTGCTAGAATAATTGTCTAGTTAATTATGAATAAAACGCAATATTATTTAGATAAGATATATAAATTTGGTTGACTAATTTTTATATCTATTTTTATTTTTTTGATTTTGAGATTCCAAATGACTGTGTTCTACAATTTTGGACAAATATCGCCATCAAGAAGAAGATGATAAAAGCAGCAAAAATGGTAAACATTTTTCAAAAATTTATTATGAATACATGATAAACTTATTATATTATATACCTACAGTATTGATTTTTATTTAATTTAATATTAATAGTTCATAATTTAATGAATTTTGCATCTGCAAGATTTCTTTTTGAACTTAAGTTGAGTGATGATTTGTTATAACTTAATGATTTTAAAAAACTTGTCAATAATATGATAGAAGAGCATCGTAAAGTTATTATACAAAGGAGTCAAAAAGCACAAAAAAAGGAGATAATTGAAAAGTAGAAAGAAATAACAGTAAATAAATTATGCCATACTGTGATTGGAACAAATTTTACACGATTCAAAATATCAAAATTTGAACCAATTAATTTTAAAGATATATCTGAAATTAATAATTTCATTTGAAAATTTTAATCTCGAGACAATTAATGAGTTGCAAGACTCTGATGTTTCCATTGAACATTTTCCATTACTAAATTTAAAGTTATCAGAGGGTGTTTATAGAGCAATGATAAAAAATATTTGTATTTTATTTATTATTTAATATCATTTAATTTTAGATAATCACTTGGAAAAAGGATGAAGAAATCGATGAAAAAGACTATGTTTGTACATTTATCATTTCACCATTAGAACAACTACTTAGCATAAATTTATTACGTTATGTTACAATACAAGGGTAAATAATATTAAACTAATTGTTAATTTCAGTTATGAAAATAATTATATATACTAATAATATTAAATTTTGTAAGCCAGAACATCCAACATATTGCTCATATGAATATAAAAGTTTCTTTTTTTTAGCTTTGATAATTTAGAAAATTCTAGTTGTCAAGCTTTTGATCAGTTAGTTGATAATAAGGGGTTTTAACAATCCAGAAATATACTCCAAAGGAATCACGTCAAAGAAAAAATATCGTAAAAAAGTTGACATTGCAATTTCTTATTATGTCGAAAATGATAGAGAACATTATGAATATTTTTATCCTATTTGGGTGAAGCTAAGCTCCCAAACATTAATGGGGATAGTGATTATAACAAACTTTTTCGCGCATTAAATGGCAATTTCAATACAATCATCAATCATTATTCTATGAAAGTAAACAGAATTTCAAATAATTCAAAGGATTTATTTAGTGACATTAAGCTAAGCGGAATTCATGTGGCAGGTAATCTTTATATGTTTTTCTCTGTTAAAATTATATTTACTTAAAACTAAAAAAAAAAAACTTCTTTTTAGATGGGGAGATCTATCTCCTACAATATACAAGGTATTCGAATCAAAAATTTGGTGTATTAGTTCTTCCGGATACCTCTAAGATTCAAAGATCAACAAGCTGAATACATGATAGATTTTTTATATTGAATAAAGGTTAGTAGTATTATTGAATTCTACAGCAATATAAATATGTATTATATCGATTAAATAAATTTAAAATTTTTTAAAATTATGGTGCAAAATTTTATTAAACTAGTTCAAAAAATTAAAAAAGAAATTCAGAAGCAATGTCGAATTTTTATTGTATAATATTCTTACAACTCTACCCACCTTCCAGTTCACAAAAGCAATTAGATAAATATTCTTTTTTCGATTAAATGCTTTGCATTTGTGAATTTTTCTTTTCATACTATGTATAAGATATTTTTGTTTATTTTTAGTCTTATATTGCAAAAGTTTGATCAAAAAAATAAAATTGTTAAATATGCTAATAAATAAATATGTAAATTGAAAAGAAATTTCATAAAGCTTTCTAAATATAATCAACAAAATTATATAATAAAATTTCTCGTTATGATAACAACCAAACATTAGTCAAGATTATCTATTTCTTCAAACTGATCGAGTGAAAACTTAAAAAAATGAGTAATATCTGCATTAATATTTAAATACATAGAATTCAATTTTTTGTCTTTAAATTTATCCTATCGCTGTTAATAGAATTTGCGAAAAACATTTGCTAATTCTTCTCCACCCTTAAACCCAAGGTGGTTAATTGAAAGTCCCATGAATAAGTAGCAAATCGCGGTATAAAATAATTGATGATATACGGCGGCATTTACTGAAATACATAGTACTTGGAATGGCGAGCATTTGTCATTATGAAATGTCAAAAAATATAAAATACTCTGTAAGCAAAGACAAAATCAGTTTCGTTATGGTCCTATACTTAAGATTTGGCAGTTTTTTAAGGTTTAGAAAATTATGAATAATAAAATTTTCTTCCACATTTAAGTAGATCTTTTAACTCCTTACAATCAGCTTTTAAATAATATTGTGTGTGAAGTTGGCATCTGTTTAAAGTTGCAACTTCGGATGCTTGAAGTTACTCTGACTTAAATTAACCTGAAAATTAGCCCTTGCATGCATCAGTAATTTCAGGCAATTTTAATTAGGTTTAATTCAAATGCTTGAAGTCGCAATTTCAAACAGATGCTAGCTTCAAGCACGACCTTACTAGCCTGACGGATTTATTATAATGAAGGTGAGATGTATAGAACATTCGGTGGACAAGTAGTAATTAAATTTGTAACAAAAATACATAATATACACTGATATTTTTGTTTATTATATAGAATATAAGAATGTAATCAAATGATCCATTTAATAGATATTCAAAAGGTTTAGCAGTCTTGGTCAATTTACTATTATACGTAATAGGGCTTAAAATATTATATATTAGATTTTTCAAAGTTGAAATTTGGTTTATTTTTATAGACATTTGTTTGATTAATGTTATATATTTATAAGTTCAAGGATTTCGCGAAAATAGGAAAATAATAAAGTATGAAAAAAATAATATGAACCACACAGCCAGAACATTTAGTGTTGAGGTTAGAGATGTATGTTGCATGCTACATAATGCAGCATAATGCAATGCAGGCTACCTAAAATTTAAAAATGTACATAGAAATTATTATATAATTTGATTAAAAATTTTTAACTATAGTAATAAAATTATTATTTTGTGTATATATGTTATAGTGAATACTTGTATTACTACTTGTTTGTTTATATTCATCACTACCAATCTAATATTTTTTTTTGTTTCTGGGGCTCTATAGCAGTCTTACGGCATTGTATTAGACCTACAACATTCTAATAGTGGTCTTTTATATCATAGTACTCTCATGGTGGTAGTTCTACAGCCTTGCAGTAGTTTTACTACATTTTCTTTTGTACAATTAATTCTAATCTTATTTTGTACTTTAAAAATATAATTTAAATCATTTATATCATTATTCATAATTTGTATTTTTAAATTTGCATGATAATATTTTTTGGCCATTTTTTATATATTATGCAGAATAGCATAATGCATCATGCAGCATAATGCTGCATTATGCAATGCAAGATCAAAAAACATGCATTTGCACATCTCTAGTTGAGGTCTATTATCAAAATGGAATCAGGGTCGAAAAGGACAAGTATATAAAACATTCAATTATTATCAATGTGGATTATGCTGTTTGAATTTATAGCGTTGGTTATTATTGCGACGAAGGAATTGGAATTGGTATGAACTATCACAAAACACTCTGTTTGTTGTCAAAGGTCTGTCGATATGGGTATACAACATTGGTTGCTATAATCATAGAATCTGAGTTGAAAGTATAAGTGCAAAGCATTTATTTATTGCCAAAATCTGATGTTGTTGAAGCTCGTGAAACATGTAATGCTGGTTGTTATTGTATTAGAATCAGAGTAAAAGAATAAATTTACAGTCTGACCTCTCTATAGTCACACCCTATATAGTCACACCTCTATATAAGCACCTAATATTGTGCAATGAACTTAAAACATAGTAAAAAGCCTCATTATAGTTACAAATCACTTATAATCACTATCACAAAAAAATTTTGATTTTTCATCAATTTTATTAATAAAAAACCCTCGTTATAATCACAAATTTTGAATAAATATAGATTATAACATCTGATTGGCCAATAGTTATATTCATAAATATTCTATTAAAAATTCTTAAAGGTTTGACAACAAATAACTTTGATGCAGTGGCCCGATTTGGATAAAAAACTATCAAAATGTTCGTCTCGATGAGATGATTCTAATGAGCCTAAGATCGCTAAATCCAATCACAGGCTCCTGTGATCATTAAGGATTTGTGTCACTTCAAATATTTAAGAATTGATTAAATTTAGTATCTAAATAAAAAATCTTTAATGATCTTAGCATTTTGTAGCTAAATTTGGACGATTTTAGACTCTTTAGAATTGTCTCATTGAGTCAAACACTTGTCATTTTATCCAAATTTGCCCACTGGATCAAAAGTTTTTCACTATCAAACATTTTAAATTTTTTAATAGTATTTCAAATATTCGCAAATATATTACTTATTGGCCTTTGGTCATGTGACCATGACAAGTTAATTTATTTATAGTCACACCTCTATACAATCACTAAAATAGGGCGCGACCAACTTGTGATTATAGAGAGGTCTGACTGTAGTTCAAAATTTTCTGAGATGAGTGATTCTAATAAAAGTCGCGGGGTTAACAAGACCTCATGCTTTCATCATTTATTATTTGAGGCACAGTCAACTAAAGAGTGCTTATGGCAATTTTTGCAAAAATGAGTTAACTATACTATCGTATGACAGATATCTTTCTATATGATTTGACATTTAAAATATCGATTTACATAATAAAATTTTTGTCAATAAAATTTTTTTTAAATGTCAATATGATTTTCTCAAAATATTGACATTGGATGTCTAATGGTATTGAATGTCCAAAATTACGATTGGATATTGGATTGGACGTCCGATCCAAATGTCCAATTTTGCTCAATGTACAGCAGTTGTACAACACTGCGTATTAGATACTCGGGTATCTTATGACCAAAAACAGGGTTATACATGTTTTTTTTCTGAAAAACAGCCAATAAAATTGTGATAAACTTGAAATATACCCGGTACAAATCGGGGTATACGGTAGAAAAAAAAGCCATAAGCACCCTTTAGTAAACGCATATTACATATGTCACTGATTAAAAAAATAACTATCTGAATGAATCTGACTTTAAATTTATTTATCGCTTAGATTGTTTATTTGTTATAAGATATTGGTCATGCAACGATTAATATCATGAAATTTGTTTTGTCGGTGCAAATGATTGGCTGACACGTGCTGCGTAGCGGCACGTTTCGGCCAATCATTTGTTCCGACAGAACCAATATCGATGTAATCGTGCAATTATGATCATGATTTAAAAGTTGTGATTGGCTAACTGAGTTTTAATTTGGGATTGTTGTGCTTACGTAATAACATACAAAAAATAATAATAAGAAATTTTTCATGATCATATGAGTTTGCACGATAATATAATTTATTGGTATGTAACAATTTCAATTGGGTTTACTAATTTCCACCAGTTTCTATTAGGTACATACATTAGGAATCCTTTCTCTGTTCGAAATATAGCATATATCAAGCTTCCAAAACTTCTGATCGACAATGAAGCAAAAATGATCGAAAAAGTCACACATATTAAAGTAATAAGATATATTGTTTCAAATCACTATGATCAGCGATTTCAATATATCACACTGGAAATCAGAAATCTAGAAAAAATGCAAATCTGTGATTTTGTTAGAAATAATTTTTAGCCAATCATGTATTGGAATTTTTTAGATTTCTGATTTCCGTGTGATGCACGGAATTTTTTTTTTTTTTTTTTTTTTTTATGCACGGAATTTGCTGACCACAGTAATTTGAAAAGCACTGTAAGATCAAATAGCACATAGCTTACAATAAAATTTTGAGATGATTTTTTAAGCCATGAAAGATGGTTTCATAAATTAAATGGAGCTGCTATTTGATTTTTTAAAAAATGAATTTTTTTGTCAATTTTTATGCTATAACTGATCTTGTATCCTGCAATAATAAAGGAAAATTAATGACTAAAATAAAAAAATAGATCATCATTTATCAAATAAATAAATTTTATATTTCAAAATTTGTAAATCAAAAATTTTTAGTTCTATCATAATCTCTAAAAATATCTTTGCTTTTATTCCTATATGAATGTTGCTAAGGGAAATGGGACTTCGGGTATTCAAGTCTATTATTTACCAGATTCATCCCATGAAAAATCTGACACATCATACATGTTACTGATCAGATTTTTCAAGGGCTAAATTTTGTAAATAATAAAACTTGAAAACCCAAAGTCTCGTTTTGCTTGGCAGCATTCATGTCAACTAATACTTCTACTTTACAAATCAGCATCAATAACTAACTGAATCTTAAAATTTGCATCGACTCTAGTCGGCATGCCAAAAATAAATCAAAATCAAAATGCTGTTGTTAAAAATCGATTAGTCCTCAGCGACCTATGCTTTTAAAGTATAGGTAACAAATTTTGTTATAACGCGGTATAAAAATAAATATGTTTTTAAAATAACAAGTAAGCTGTAAGCCTACCTTACTTCACCGAGTATTTTATTGCCAGTTCAGTTAACCGACATCACACAGCTAATCAAATGCTAATCTTAGTCTTATATGATCACGGCTAAATGAGTTGCCTGTGAAATGAGTTGGTAAAAAGAGACGCAACATCTTTATTCTAGAAAAACTCGCATGTCTAGTTAAAATAAATAAAAAAAGCATTTTTTTTAGATAAGTGAATCAAATTATTCAAGAGCCTAGAATATTTCTAGTCGAATGCGCATTTCTTACTGTGCAAAGTTTTTAATTTACATAGTAAAGAAGTAAATTGAATTTTAAAATCAATTGTTAATTTTTTTTAAACATGGTTTAGGTTATTATAAAGTCAAAGTGGCGTATTGTGTATTAGCTTTAATTGATCTCCGCTATCGCTACCCATTAACAAATATATGACGATTAGAATTTTCAGATGTTTTTAGAGCACCACCACGCTAAAATATCATTAGTATTAAGGCTACATGATTATTAAATCTGTATTAGGCATAGTTTGTTTATCTATATTTTGTGAAGTATTACGTACGTAAGTATAAATTTATTAAACTACATATTAAAACAATAAATATTATTAAACTTTCTAAAATGATAGTCTTAATTTGTTGTGATACTGTATTATATCATGCTGGATAAAAAAAAAGTAGTTAATTCTCTGTTGAGTATAGTTTATAATTCTTTAAATATATTTATAGGAATTAAGCTTTAAATGTGCTAGTAAATTGATACTGAAAAATAGAGCTATTTAGTATCTTGCTGATTATTAGTATGGCATCCGACACATTCGAAAGTTCTTAAAATTGCGAATATTCAGAATTTTGAAAAGATAAATATATTATCAATGCATTATCATTAGTACTTTAAATACTCGTGTCAAACTTCGATATTACGCGAGTTATTTACAAGTTAGTCATTTGAAATTATATCAATAACTAGAGTAGCACATGCGGGTGGCTTCGCCGCCCGATTCAAGTAGAGATTTTATTTTGGAGTCATTCGGATTTTTAATTAGTGTCTTTATTAGGGTTGTAATAATGACGTAGATCAAAAATTTTATTTTTGTACAAAGGTTATTGAGATTTGATAACGAAAATGATCTTTACATTTTGAAAGGTATATGTATAAGTTATTATTCACGTGATATGATCATGTAAAAAATTTTTGCCTTGATATTTTTGTCATAAAATGACATCATCATTTATGCAAAATGTCACGACAAAAAATTTCACATACTAATATAATATGAACAATAACATCAATATTGGACATATGAAAATAACAGGTAATTTTTTTTATCGGAGGTCATGTGCTGCTACGTAGCACATGTGAGTAGTGTTCCTCATACCCGAACCGAAGACCCGAACCCGACCCGGACCCGGCCTTGCGGGTCGGGTCACGAGAGAGACCCGACCGATAGTACCCGGACCAACCCGGTTTATATTTAAACCAATTTTTTTTCTTTATGACGATCTGAACGTTAACGGTAAAATTGCATTAGGCAAAATTTTTTACAGCATATATGCACGAGGAAAAGTTTTTATAGCACAAATTACACGTTGATTACTTCACCGATTTTTTTTTCAAAATATTAGATTTAAAAAACGAATTAATTGTTTTCGTACGTACGTATGATGCTTGACAACCTGTTAGAATTTCGTGTCATGGTGTATGTACTACAGACCAAAGACGAATACGTGAAAATGTTTTTTTTTATCATTATTATTATTCAGCAAAACCTGAGTTTGGCTTTTGTTGGTTATAAATTATTTGCGAGAGGGCTTTATTCTACCCAGGTTCTCCTGTCACGGGTTCTTTAGTGACGCAAGTCATTAATTAACCTGTGACAGGGAGTGCTTAGTTTAAAAATGCTTTATTTTCACGTGTGTAAGATATACTTATACCGGTTCCGGTTCGGGTCGGGTATCAAATATTCGGGTTCGGGTTTATACTTGGACCCGGACCGGTTTTCCGGTTCGACTTCAGGTTTTTGCTAAAATCCGGCCTGACGCGGCCCGTGAGGAACACTACATGTGAGTGACATTAATTCTGATAAAAAAAATCTCCTGTTATTTTTCATCGTATGCCCAATATCTTATTATTTTTTTTTAGAAATCTAATAAGATACATGTTGGGAAATATACAAACAAGATAAGTAAAAAAAAAACCAAATGCTAGATGCAATATTTAATATCTGGTCAGGTAATTTTTCATAAATCGGCAGTTTTTCATTACGTTAATTTCTTAGAATAAGAACAGGTTAAGCCACTCCATTATTCTATGCATTTTGAAATAATTCGTCAAATTCTTTCGCTAAGGTCTTTCGTTATGAACTTTGACAATCAGTGATTATCAATTCATCTGTCCTATAAAATTTCCAACAGAAAATTAGTTAAAACTTAGAATTGACTTAATTATTCTAAGCGAAACATGAAAGAAATAGCTATTTGATGCTTTTTTAACAACAGTTAATTATTGTGTCAGTGTCCGACAAAAATATTATATGAAATATCAATATCAATCGCAAATATCAATATCATTGCAATATCAATATCAATTGCAATATCAATATTAATTGCAATTGCAATAGTTACAATCTACTGTATTCACAAATATTCATATTGCATGATCATATATTGCAAATGAGACAAGCTAAATTATAATATCGTTAAATAGACCATTGAATATTTAAAATATTTAAATGAATGTGTGCCGTGATGGCGCATTAATCAGCCCAAGTAATTTGTGCCAATTAAAAATTTCAAAAAAAATTATAAAACGAAAACACAATTTTCTAACGTTATTTCTACTCAAATCGTGTTCCTTTTTATTTTTTTAAAAAAGTACATTTCTACATAACCTTTAGTTTCTAATATTATTGCTTTGAATTCAAAGGAATATTCATATTCGTTTACTTTTATAATGTTTATAAATTATATAATTTTAAAAATTTTACAGGCCAAAATGATGACAACTCGTCAAAATTATTAATAAGCATATAAGAAAATTTTGATTTAAAAATATGGTAATAAATCTAAAACAAAACTAATATGTTAGCTAATAAACACGTACTATATCTGGTATAGTTTATAAATTAATTCTTTAAATGAAAAAAGCCTATAATATACAAATCATATCTTAAAAGAATAATTACAGCGTTCCTTATTGTAAAGCGGTTTCACTTTTAAAACTAAATTTTTAATCTTACATCTGAAATTATTGTAATATACTCTACTTACATACTAAGTACAGTCAACCTCTCTTTATAATGAACCTTTTATAATTAACACTGAAAATAACAAACTAAAACTTTTAAATTTTATATATTAGTTGTCGGCAGTATTACATATTTCTGAAACATTTAATGTACAGGACGGTTGATGAAGCGCACTGTAAAAGTTTTCATTTAAAAAGAAATTTTAAGAACGCATTGTACGTAAGAGATAGCTGTGGCTGGCACACATTCAAGAATTGCATTTATATGTTTACTAATCTTATATTAAACTTTTATAGCATATAAATGAGTATATTTATTCTTCGTCTGGGGTGATTTTGATATTTCTCATCCATATTATAATGTGTTACTAAATCTACTTTGAGGTTCTTAAAAAAAAAAGATGTTTACGCAGTTTTACTCTAGGCCAAACTCTAACCCTAATTCTAACCTATTAGTGGTTGACTGCAAATTGTTTCTTAAAAGGGGTGAATAATTCACCCGGGTGAGGAATAAATTATCTCTTTCAAATATTAAAAATTTTACAACTAATTGGTTTACAAAGAGATTTAAGAAGTACTTACAAATTTCCGGGTTAAGCTGACATTTAGTAATAATAGTTAGTCGAGTGTTCATCAGCTAACCATTTTTTTATTTAATTCGTGATCCGCCTGGGAACCAGTGAAAAAACATAGTAAACTGCGGGATATGTTTACTATGTAATGTTTTTCTTTTTTGGAATCTGGCGTTTCCCTAAGGATAAATCTACTTTGTACTAAGCAAACCTCTCTTATGCGCATAACTAATTGTAGAGGAGGAAATTACGAGCATAATGGTAGTTGAAACATTGAAATCGGCCTAGCGGATCATGAGATATGGGCATTTTTGACTTTACGACTATTTGTTTACTTCTTTGTTTACATCATATAGTCATGAGGACAAATACACCTATATCTCCTGATTCACCAGGCCGATTTTAATATTTCAACTACCATTATGTTCGTATTTTTCTCCTCTACAACGTTTATTATGTGTACAAGGGAGATTTACTTAGTACGAAATCGATTTGTCCTTAGAGAAACGCCAGATTCTGAAAGAAGTGAAATTTAATAGTGAAAATCACCGAAAATCACATGATTTTTCACTGGTTCCCAGGTGGCTCACGAATTAATTAATAACTATGACTTCATTAGATCATTATTCTGATGTAATCTGACCTGGATCAACTCAATTTTGATCCGTGATCCGTTCTCACACCCGAAATTAACCTCTTTAAATAATTCAGTGGACTAATCGTTTATACTCTATAAACTATATACTAAGTGATTTGGTTAGGTTAGTGTGTGTAATTATACAACTTAAACAAGAGGTTTTACATGTTCAAAAGAGGCACAACTAAACATATATGAAGATACGATTAATTGCAAGATAAGTGTTTAATTTAACATGTATGAAGACACGGTTATATTTTATTAAGATAATATAACTAATCTATTACAATCTTCTATCTAAGGGTTGAGAGTTCGAATCTATCTATATATTCCAAGGGAAACTATCGAAGTCTTAGTTAAGATGAAGGCGAAAATGAAGGCCTTATATATATGATTCAGGGAAAGTATTCTTCCGTTACTTTATTAGTATATGTGACTTTAATGCTATCAATTAATTAATCACGAAATTTAATACATTGAATAAACCATTCACTAGGCCTATCGGCATGCCGATATATGATATTGCATTTAACGATATATTACATGGATTATCTAATCTAATTAATCAAGGGTATGCAGATCAATAAATTAGGCGGACATTCATGTCCGTAGATCATATGACATTTCTTGATCTTTCTGTGATTTAATGCATGGATCTTTGGAATTACTTACTTTTGATCACGTGGATCATGCAATTATGCTGCGGCATAATTTCCAATGTTACACCTTAATAGGAAGACATTCATTTAATTGGTTAATTTTTGTAGATCTACCCGTAATCACAATACATAATCTTAATAAGATTTTTATTTACTAGTAAACGTTAGAAATGAAATAAACTCACATAAAGAAGCTTACAAACTAATAAATGCACAACAAAGAATTTGTCACATATTTATAAATAGGTAAACTGTAGTAAATTAATTTTTATTACTAATAAACCCAAACCCAAACTCATATCGATCAAAAAAAATTTAATATGCAAAGAAATTATTAGTGAAATATATTTATTATCGTTATATTTTGAAAAGATTGTGGCCTTCGTTAGAGATGTGATATGACCTTTAGTCTATATAATTATTAAACAATAATGCTCATATACTTATACACATTATCGATCTACTACTTAACCCAAAGTTATACTTGCTAATGTTTTTAACTATATAATAGAATACATAAAATATGATATTAGTACAGGCTTATTGTTATTACAATAGCATGTCCAACAGTATACACAAAGTTCTTTAAGTTAAATCTTATGTATAATATCTAAATCTTTTTTTTGTTGACCATTTCCAACATTTAGAACTTATATATGATAATATTACTAAGTACTAGCAGTAAATAGTAAAAATATTTCCTTATTTGATAATCCGCCTGTCAAGTAAAGAATGGCGAAATGTGGCGTTCTTCCATCTAAATTTTTTTCATACTAAGTTAACGATACATGTCCACTAATTAAAAGTTGTGGAGCTTATCGAGGCGCATCTAACGGTGGTTAGATCATCCAAATCGGCCCAGTGGGTGGCAAGATATCATCGAAAAACGATTGGCCGATTATATAAAATCCATGATAGAAATTACATATGAAAATCACATGATCNCATCCAAATCGGCCCAGTGGATAGCGAGATATCGTTAAAAAACGATTGGATGACTATATAAAATCTCTATGAAAATCATATGATCTGAAATGTGGCGTGCACCCATCTAAAACTTTTTTTCTTACTATGCTAACGAAACATATCAATTAATTGAAAGTTGTAGAGCTCGTCAAGATGCATTTAATGTGGTTAGATCATCCAAATCGGCCCAGTGGATGGCGAGATATCATCGAAAAACAATTGGCCGACTATATAAAATCTCTATGTAAACTTATATTGTTTACATAGAGATTTTATATAGTCGGCCAATCGGTTTTTGACGATATCTCACCATCCACTAGGCCGATTTGGATGATCTAACACCATTAGATGCGTCTTGACGAGCTCTACAACTTTCAATTAATCGCCATGTTTCGTTAGCATAGTAAGAAAAAACGTTTTAGATGGGCGCACGCTGCATTTTGAATCATGTGATTTTCATATGTAATTTCTGTCACGGGATTTTATATAGTCGGCCAATCAGTTTTTGACTATATATCGCTATCCACTGGGCCGATTTGGATGATCTAACCAACGTTAGATGTGCCTCGACGAGCTCTACAACTTTCAATTAGTGGACATGTATCGTTAACTTAGTATGAAAAAAATTTTAGATGGAAGAACGCCACATTTCGCCATTCTTTACTTGACAGGCGGATTATCAATTATAAGTAAAGTAAGTGAGGAGTAAGATTCTTTTTAGATTCTTTTGCACAGTGAATATTAATGTTTTCTAAAGCTAATAATGACCTTTGTGACACATATTAGCAATTTATGGAATTAAAATTGGGCCCTAAAAATGGTCCCAAAAATATGATAATTTACAAAAATTTATTGGTTAGATAATAGTCAGATGATTAACAAATAACTGGTCAATATAAATAAACCTATTAGATAAGCGCCAACCTATTAGATCTTAGAGATAAGGTAGTTTGATTTGCAAATTTATATGAAAATTGGGGTCTTGAAAAAAGGTCCAATTCTGTAAATCTTCTAATATGAATTTTTTATTAGTAAAATTTTCAAAAAGTACTTTAAAGTGTATAAATAAGTTACCTGGCAATTTATTTACATAATTTATATCAGCCAATCAAATAAATGTCCTTCTATAATAAAACCTGTTATAATTATTGATCCTTACAGGTCTATCCAACCAGTTAAGACCTCTACATAAATCATTATCTGTTAATATATATAAAATCAACTATTTATCCAAATTTATATCTATATATTTATATATTTAGGCTATTTGGAGTTAATTTTTCAGTTAACATTACCCAATCAGTGTAGATCACAGATGTTGACCCACTAATTTTGCAGAAATATGGACAGTTCCAGACAATGTTCCATGTTCACAATAATGTCCCAACAGAGCATTGTACACAGACACTGCATGCTAATTTTTAACCTTGTCTCTACTATGTCCGGGACATGTCCAAAACATGCCCACTATACAAGCCAATCAAATTGCTTAAAATATTGTAATTAAATTTGAAAACTTTATATTCAATTTGATTTATTATCTTCATAAACTTAATGCTTATCATTATTTTATTAAATATTAATGGATGAGTTGATTCATACTAGCACTATACATTGATATGCAATAGTAATTTGTAGTAATTTATATGCATATCAAATAATTTTATTGCTAATATTTATTAATATAAATATCTGGGACAAAAAATTTTTTGTAAACATGTCCACAGATGTCCTGTTCTAGACTGTCTGCTATTTGTGTCTGTGTTTTATGACAATACTGCCCCAAATGGCCCTGGCTCTTGGTAAAATGAACATATAGGATGTAAGTAGAAACTAGACAAATTAATAAATTTGAGTTTTGGAAATAATGTAACTTTTGTGTTTGGTTATACAAACTCAATATAAACAATAATCAATATCTGGATAAACAATAATCAATATCCAGATTAGTTAGACTTAATTGGACCTTGTGTAATATAATTTGTGTAATATATATTGTCAAGCAAATTTATTTAATAAATTTACTTGGTTTCTATTAACTTGGACTTTATATAACATAAATTGTGCCCTATTATGATTTATGCAAGTTGTGCTAGTGATCAAAAATTATATTTAGAACATGATCTATTTATAAAAAAACCAAATAAAAAATTTTTATAGATGATTTAAAGTTCAACAAGTTAGCAGAATCCAAGCAAAATTATCTAATAAATATACTTAGTTTTTATAGACCCTGGTTATCTCTTATATACTGTAGGTCATAACTGGGTTTTGACCAATTTGACCTAATTTACAAAACTACATTTTGTTAAATAACTTTTGATCCAGTAATCAAAATTGAATAAACTTTTTTTTATTAGATGTGCCTCACTAAGAGCTTCATTTTAAAAAAAGTTTATTCAAATTGGACCACTGGATGCCAAGATAATTGCTAAAAACTGTTTTTTTGCTTCTCAAATTTTGAAAGTTTTTGCTAAAATATGTAATGTACAACCTCGTTTAGGGTCCTGTTTTTACTAAACAATTTATATTACTAATATAATATCACTATAACAAAGTGCTTGTTAACCAACTATTTATAATCTCAAATAAAGATCAGATAATTAATTCTGATCTAATGAAATTGGATAATCCATTTTTGATTAATATATAATTTGTATAATCTAAATTTAATATGTAATATCAAAATTTTATTAATTAATAAGGTATTTATTAGCACTTTGTAAGTTTGGCATGGCTATCAATACTATATTTGATTATCTACATAATTGTTTTTAAGTTATGTGCTTATTTTTTTGCTATACAAGAAAAATTATTAACTGAGTTTAATAATCTGTGCTACTATTTTGCAAGAATTGACAACAAAAATTTCCTTGCAAAACCTAAAAAGAAAATTTTTACTCCTGCTATTTTATGTGAATAAAATTGCAAGATATAATATGAGCTCTTGAAATTTGGAATGTATTAAAATGGTAGAGCCAGAAATGTTGCAAGTAAATTATTGAAATGATTTAATTAAAGCATCTTTTTTCATTTTTATTGACTGTTACTGTTAATATCTATGTGTAATTTGTCTTATTTTTTATTTTTTGTTTTTTTTTTCATTAGATTTTTTCCAGTCTGATGAATTGATAATCACTAATCAGCAAAGACCAAAACAAATACTGATTCTGATTCAAATTCATCAGAGGTTTATGACCCATTAACAAGCTACAACAAATTCTTATACTATTACAAATTACAATCTTTACCTTCACCACAAACTGTTGGCTCCTTCTTAACCTATCTACAAGAGGAATATCTAATGTTTTATTCATAACAGTATATCAGAATCTCTATCAAATATAGCAGAATCAATTATTATTTTTGAAAAGCACATATTTATTTATTACATGAACATCTTCTACCCAATCACTTCTTTGTACTTTTTGAGGATTTTAGTCTTTTTAATAATGTTCCACTCAAATCAAGTTATTCATACCAAAAGCTATACTTACAAGTAGCAATTCTAACTTAGAGCAAGTTCAAGATCAGATTGCTCCTCTCAATTTATCAATATGCACACATAATGTTCAAGGATATAACAACAACCTCAAAAGGCTAATGTGGGAACACTATTGTCTCTTACATAATATTCAGATTAGTTGTATTATTAAAACTAAAATATTTTCTAATAATTCCTCTATTTATTTCATTAAATCCTCACAATTCTCATACTTCTGGGCAACTACGGATAGCTCCAAAGCAGGCACTGCAATTATGATTTCTAACATACTTAGACCACATATTCATAATATCCTTACCTATCCTGGATATGCAGTTGCTATTGATCTCTTCTTCAAACCTGACTTTAAATTTAGAATTATATTAGTTTACTTACCTTCAGATGATTTACAACTTAGTCTGAATATACAAAATAATGTTATTCAATAGATAAACCAATCCCTTAACAATAATATCCAACCAATTATTATGGGAGACTTTAATGCATCTCAAAACAATATATCATCAGCAATTAAATATAAATTGCTCCAATTCCTTCAGTTTAATAACATGTATAATCTTGCAGAATATACACAATCATCCTTACCAACTTGGCAAAGTAGCAGATACCAAAGCACTATTAATTACATTTGGGCACATAATCCTATTCTAAGTTATTTTTCTAAATTTGAATCTGATCAATCCAATACAAGTACTAATAGCGAT
The DNA here is from genome assembly GCA_003550325.1 of Gigaspora rosea. Classification (NCBI taxonomy): domain Eukaryota; kingdom Fungi; phylum Glomeromycota; class Glomeromycetes; order Diversisporales; family Gigasporaceae; genus Gigaspora; species Gigaspora rosea. Next base: position 119,877 of record QKWP01000923.1, on the reverse strand, counting down.
CATACAATTTTAGTATCAAGATGGTCATTCCCATATAATCTTTTTAAAACCAGAAGATATAGTACAAAAACTCATAGAAAAGTTTTTGACTACAAGTCTATGAACTCTGAACAATAGCAGAATTTTTTAGATTAGCCTAAAATTTGACTCTAAACCATACTCTACTATTAACAAATACTACAGAATCACTTGAAACAACTTGGCACAAAATTCAAACAAGTATAATTAATGCTGCACTTCAATATATTCTCTACAAAAAATTTAAAGTTCGCAACTTCCAACATAATTTCTCATTCAAAGCAACTAAACTTCACTAAAATCTCAAAAAACTTAGTAATATTATTAGACAAATAAAATTGTAATCAAAAATCAAACTTCTATTCCATTACATCTTACCAAAACATTAATTATATTAATACTCAACACCAAGTTAATATTCCACTATTACCAACTACACATAACCTATTACCAAACTGGATTTCTACTACAAATCTTAAATGGAAAGCATTATTTCATGCTCGTAATATTGAAAATACTAAAGAAATAAGACAACAAATTAATAATGCTATTACTAAAAGATGCAACAAACTTGCTACCAACCCAACTTCAATAATAATAGTATTCTTAATCACTATAAAGACCCAGTTAAATTCAATAATATTAATACAGATACAAGCACTATTACAGAACCTCATGCTATTAAGGACCATATTCGTAACCATTTTGATCAATAGACCCACACTCGTAATATTGACTAAAATCTTTATAATACTCATTGGAAAGCTGAATATGACCCTAAATTTAACATTAAAACTGACTAGTACAATCACATTTTGGAAGAATTTACATTAGATGAAGTCTCTACTATACTTTGCCATCTCTCTAATAACAAAGCCTGTGGCCCATCTGGAATTAGTTATGAAATAATTAAGCATAAAGAACTCTCTTTTCTTCAAGCTATTACAGCCCTCTTTAATAGATATCCTACACAACAATCTATACCTAAACAATAGAAAGAAGAAAGAATTTTTCCTATTTCTAAAAAACCAATTTTTGATGGTAATTTTTCAATTACATAACCTTATTTTAGAATATATTAAAAAACTTTACACTAAACTCCTTGCTAATCATCTTAATCATATCTTTACAAACACAAAATTTTATCACCTTATAACTTTATTGCTCTTCCAGGCAATAGTACTTCAATTCCTATTCATATACTTAATAATATTATTGTAACAGTTCTCAACTTTGGCTTATATTGCAGAATATGAGCAAAGCTTATGACTCTGTTAATTTTGATCTTTTTCACAAATTTTGGCTAGAATTCAAATATCTACTCAACTTATCAATATACTTATTAATCTTTTATTTGACTGATACAATAGAGTTATTACTAATCTTGGGCTAACTAATTTTTACTCAGTTAAAAATGGTATAGACCAAGGAAAAACAATAACTCCTCTCTTTTGAAGAATTTATTATGATCCTCTTATTCATTATATATACTCTCATTTTACTGGCTATACACTTACTACATCTTGGCAAACAAGCCTTTGTACACCATATTTAACTACCAAAAAACTTCATACTTCTTTATCAGTTTCGGTTTATATAGATAATACTTTATGGATCGCCCAATTTAAAACTGAATTAGAACAAATTATTAATATAGCTACTTTATTTCATCAAATGGCAGATATACAAGTCAATCCCTATAAATCCCTATTTATTACCAATAATAACTCCAGTTACAATATCTCTTTTTTTTAACTGTAATATACCAAGAATTCCTAAAAACCAACAATTCAAATTTTTGTGATATTGGTTTACTTTAGATAACAAAATATCTAAACAAATCCAACTTATTCAAGAAGAGATTTTTCAACTAGTTAATATTACTAGTACTAAAAAAATTACAGACAAACAATATATGTTATAAATACTATAATTATCCCAATACTTGAATACAGAATTCATAATATAGTACTTCCACATACAATATGCACTAAAATTTTAGCCAAATATTTAACAGTAGCTAAGCAAAAGCAAACCTATAATGGTCTATTCCTAATAGCACTATGCTTAATCACTATCTTTATAATATCCATAATATTTGGGACCTTCATCTTCAATACCATATTACCAACTTTCTTCATAGAATCAATGATTCCTCAATTTTAGGAACAACTACACATATTAGACTACAACAATTACAAACAATCTCTGGTCAACTACAAATATACTTCAACATTCCCAGTCTATTATTAATGGACCTAATAAATATACCACAAACTTCAAAATTATCCAACTTCTTACTCATCTTAATATGCAAATAATAACTAATCAAGAAATTATATGGCCAAAAACGATTAGTAATATACATCAACCAATTGAACCTATTCTTATTCACATCTACAATATATTCAATTCAAAAAATAGCTTAGACATCACAAAATTCTATATCTAGAACAGCTTTGTACTGCTGATAATAGCACTTTATTCTGGCAAGATCTATCACCAAGACTTACCAAATTCCAAAAGGTAGACAACCACTATGGTTTTTATACCTTGAGGATAAGGTTACTTCTTATGGACTTTACCATACTTTACTATCACATTACTAATCTCCTGGTATTAATCTCTTTGTTTACAATATAGATTATTTTCCAAAAAAGCTCAAATCATAGCTTCTAATATACCAAGATAACAATATTATTATTGGAAAAACTAGGAAATATCTGGATGACAAAATAGCATCTATTAGTCATTGGAAAATTAGCTTTGATACCAACCACACCTTCTTTTATCCATCCCCAGAAATACAATTTGAACACTATTCAAATTGTCATTTAAATTCTAAAAGAATCTAACATACTTGTACTATTGAAGTCCCAATAATATTCTCTACACAATTCCTTGGTTGATATTCTTCACTATCTCATATTAATCTACACACAAATCTTATAGATTTAATTTGCTCTACAGCTGTTAAATACCCATTAACTATACCTTAACTACCTTTAACCAATATTAATAATGAAATAGTATCTAATATATTTTATCCAAATCAGACAAGTACTACTCTTCAACAAATTGCTCTTAATAATGCTGTACAGTCCTTTTTTTACATTTTATACCAATGGCTCAGTTACAGATATTGGCACTGACTGCTGCTCAATGGGCATAGGTTGGGATCAAATTCTGAATAACCAAGTTTACATTAATTCTCAGCATCAATTAAACTATGGCCATCCTCTTATAAAGCAGAATTAATAGCTATTTTATTAGCAATCACTACAGTATCATGCAATTCTCAAGTTCATATTTTCACAGACTCTCAATCAATTATCTTCAAACATCAAACTCTAATTACTCTAAACTATGCATCTACAAAACAATTTAAATCAAAATATAGCAAACTCTTCTTAATATAGTCAAATCTCTTAATATTCAACTTAATTTTACTAAAGTTCAAGCACATTTTGATAATCTATTTAACAATATAGCAGATTCGCTAGCCAAAAACCACTATACTTCATTATTAACTCTATAGCTCAATTATAATAATATCTATAACCAATACTATATATTGTAGTAGAATGATTTTCATATAGAACATCCAACTAGACATCTTGTTAAGGATATTTGTAAAGCCCACATTATTGCTATGTGGTCTTCACAAAAATGCAATAGTGAATGATCAGGCTTTACTCATTTAATTAACTGGAATTTTACATAGAAATACTTTAATCATAACCAAAAACCTACACACAATATTACTAATTTCAGACTTAACTATCTAAAAGCTTTTAAATGTAAAATGCTTCTTAATAAACTACCCTCATATTTCTACTACTACAAAATCTTTCCATACCTTTACACTACCTCTAACTGCTTTCAGTGTAATCAACCTGATTCCTACTTTCATTGGCTTACTTGCAATAATTTCCTCCTAATACACAATATTATTCAAAATACTATCTATAATATATTACAAAAGCTCAAACTTGAATTATCAGATCTTGAACTACAAGAATTGGAATATAGACTTGCTAACCATCAAGCCTTTAGCACTTTTCAACCTTCATCCAATATATTATATAGAAACAATACTCAAAGGACTTATACCAATACCTATAATCCAATCTATTTAAAGCTTCAATATTTCCTATAAAATTACATCTACTACTATTACTCAAATCTTGCTAGATATTAATGAACAAATCTATGATCAAATCTGGATACTCTACTGTTGCAATTTTTCTACTTGGAGGAAAAACCAAAATTTACCTACTCACAATCCTTACACTAACAATAGACAAACTAATAACTATCACTCTAAATCATATAAATACAAAAATTATACTTATAGCTGTATTTGTAGCCAACCAGATGAATTACATACACCCCTTAATACATGTTCACATATTGGACAAGCAATTAGAAAATAGATATATTGTCTACTTTTAAAACCAAATTTAGTACTTCTACTAACTATATTTTAACTATACAAATCTAGATGAGTCTTGACTACTCTAGTAGGTTTAGGTCGCAGATAAAATAGTCTGAGCTTCAATTCTTGTATATTGTTTACTAAATTTTATTCAAAGTAATTTGTATAAAGTACAGTAGTTTCACAGAAGCAGCTGGTTAAATTATTAATAAAGATAAAAGCGGACCTCACCTTAATACAAAAAAAAAAAAATTAATGTTTTTAATTTCCTTATATATAGTATATTGTAGAGTTAAATTTTTTTGATTTATATTGTATTATTGTCATCTATAGGTTACTATAAAGAATTTGGTTAAAAATTTTAGAATTTATATTATATTATTGTCATCTATAGATTACTATAAAGAATTTATTTAAAAATGTTGAAAGACTATTATTTGTGATATGTAGTATATAGATAATGTTTGTTGGCATTATTATTTATGTTTATTGTAATTTGGTATAAAAAATTTATTTAAAGACTATTCTAATTATAGTATTATAAAGTATATAGTTTAAATTATGGTAGTTTGTTTTAGTTTATTGTTGATATTATTGTGGTTAGGTTTAATATAAAGTTGATATTTTATTTGTATTTTTTTTAAAAAAACTATAGTTGAAAGATCAATTCTAGGTAAATTAAATATAGTGAATTAAGTGAGGTAAATTGGGAAAGAATTTTATATTATAATTAGAAGTTTAATAGGCTTCTCACCCCTGTGTTATGGTTATATATCGAATAGCAGGTGTGATACAAATTATATATAACGCACAATAAAAGTTATATATCGCATAAAAGTGCGATACAATTATATATCACATCTAATAAAAGTCTATAAATATAGAGCATGTGATTATATGCATACCGAGTCTCCAGACACCAACTACCACCAACATTTGTCACTCGACCCACTTCAACCACATGATGATATAATACATATATAGGATCTCGCCTCACTACTTACGTGGTCCACAGACAGTTTCTAGAATTCTGTTCCGCTAATGTATCATCATTTTTGTTCTAATACCTAGGTTTGTTCGATCAGACTAACACAGGATTTATCTTCGACATCCAGGTTGTCTACCTGGGCTATTGACCACACTGTACCAACCTAACCACCAAGATCTCCTTCCCAGTGATAAGTGGGTGGGTACAACTTCTATACTTTCTTCTGCTTTAATAACCTTCCCTTATAACCTCACATTGACCCGACCGAACCAACATCTCTCACACAATACTTACGCTTTTCCATTCTCTATATCTTTCACCAATACTTCATACTTCCTATACTACTAATATCCATCACCAATAGCTCATACTTACCACTCATCAACCTACATCAAGGACTCTGTTCATAGCGATAAACAGATGCCACGTGACAACATCACAGCATCTAATTCTCCTCCCAGGCTATTGACCATACTATAACCCACCCAAAACACAAGAACTCTCATTAAACCCAAATATCATCTCTTGTCCAATACTTTATTCCTACCTATTTTTTATACGTACAATATTCGCCGTAAACACCTCATATTACCCAAATGTCAACTCTTCATCATGGGCTAAGCCCCAGTCTTGTGGCACATGGACCTCTTGATTTTGTTCACTGTTTTTATTTTTTCCTTCCCTAATACTCGACCTTTTAGACCAGGGCCAACCAGCCACCCACCTTCGATATTCGGGTTGTCTACCCGACTATTGAACATCCCATAAGACCACTGAACCCACAAACCTCCCACCTAGTATTGGGTGGGCAGGAACTAACGACTAAGCTAGACTTCCATCGAGCTAGTATCAAAGACAAAAGAGGGAGAACAATTTCCTCTCAAATAGCTATTTTTCATGACCTCATACTTACACATCCCAATTCAATATATCACCCTTACCCACACTTATACTACTATGTCCGTCACTATTACCTCATACTCACCAGTCATCATTACTACGTCATGGACCTGGGGTCATGGCTTCGTGACAAATGGATGCCTCGTGACTTCGTTCATGCAATTTTTCTCAAATTAGTCAAATTCAAATAACCGTTCGTTTTGACAAAAAATAAAAAAAATTTGTATAGAAAACCTCTAACAAAAAAATTTCAATTTACTAAATATCTAACGAGCCCTAACCCTAACCCTAATGTCAATAACTTTACAGGAGTTTGCAAAAAAACTTGAAATCATAAAATACTTATGTAACATTTACTGCATAGAATTTAATAATTTTTTTTATTTAAAAATTTAAAATCAATACATTGTATAATAAAAAATCAAAAGTCAATACGTTCACCATTAGCATCAATAACAGCTTAACAACGTTCTTGCATCGTATTGGCTAATCTAATTAAAACTTGTCGTAGAACTTTGGTCCATTCTTGCTTCATGTAAAGCTCTAATTCCCCCAAATTTTTTGGTCTACGATGTTCTACTTTTGCCTTAATAATACTCTACAAATTTCAATAGATTTAAATCTGGGGAATATGATGGCCAATCCATCACTATGATATTATTATTATCGAAATAGTTTGTTGCAATATTAGATGTATGTTTTGGATCTTTATCCTGTTGTAACACCCAATTACTACCATAAAATAATCGTTGAACCTCTCCAACATGATTGTTAAAACTTTCTACATAGTACTGTATTTCACCAATTATTGTTCTTTGAAAACAGTGTAAAGAAGTTTTTCCATTTATACAAAATCCACCCATACAAAATTTTTAGTTCTGTTTTTTGGCATACGTCTTACTGGCCTTTCGTCCTTATACTATTGTATGATCATATTCCTAAATAACTGAAATGCAGTAAATAAAACCTAGTTCCAATTATAATTTAAGTTTTGCTTGGCCCACTTAACTCGTTTTATCTTATCTTGTGGCTTAAGCATTGGGTGGCTAGTGATAAAGCTTTTTTGTACCTGACACCCTTTAAAAACCTTGAAATCGTTGAATAATGTACTTGCACTTTGTTTTTTTTTAAGTTTAGAGGCAATATTCTTCAACGGAATTGATAGTTCTTTATGTATGTATTGAAGTATTGTCTTAGTTGCTGTTGGTATAATTTTTTTTACCCTGCCCTTATGTTTAATAGTTCCATTTTTTTTTTAACTTTTTTATGTTGTACTGTAGTATATTTTGATATCGAAATCTTGCTAAGTTTATACAATTCAGGTGCTGGTGAAAACCTTGGCGCCAAAAATGTTGTAAAACTTCTAGCTGTCTTTTTTCATAAGAAGTTTTGACTTTGACTAGCATAAGTAAAAAATTTTTTTTATGAAAAGTTTAAATGAAGTTACAAGTTTGTAGTACAAATCATTTGTATATATACATAAATCTGATTAGACTCAAATAGAAAAAGATTTACTAGGGTCAAACCCCTGTGTCATGTTTTGTATTATCGTTTAGTGCTGTCGGAGTAGGTTCCAGACCTAAAAAATTTAGGGATGCATCGGTTTGGTCTCTATAAGGACCGGTTACATATGTACCGGTAATCACGGTCATAGTATATTGCATTGTACTCCTAATTTAGAATAATTTAAAATGCATTAAATAAGTTTATCACATCTCAATATTTATTTTTTAAAAAAATAATGATTGACAAAATTATCCAATCATATTAGGAAGCGATATATAAGAATATCGCGGGGTGCGAGATAAGCATTTATTCTTATAATTAATAGTATTTATCCGGCAAACACATATGATCATGGCGCAGCAACGCCTTGATATTTTTGACTGATTTCGGAACAGTGTTTTGATTTTCGGACTGATCCGGGATTTACTGAATATCCAGATTTTTTGTTTTGATTTTCGGACTGATCCGGAATTAGTTAAATTTCACTATCGGGTAATCTCGTGATGTGTTGGAGGCCTTGCCAAATATCAAATTTTTGTCAAAATTGTGATACAGTTTTAATGACAATAGGCCAGAACAAAGTACTTAAATTTGTATAGTACTCAAAGAAAGTAATTATTACGTTGTTTTTCAATTGTAGGCAATTAAAAATAAAGCGTGCAATTATTAAATGTTTTCCTGCAAGAAATTTCTTTATTTTGATTTTCATATTTACCAGTATTACTGGAACAGGTTTTAAATAAAAATTCTTAACTATTATAATTGGATTTAATAAATAAAATTTTTTTTAAAAAAAAAAAAATTACCAAAAAAAAAAAGAAAATTACCTTTGTGCTATTATTTTTAACACTTTGGAGCAGCTTTTTTCGCAATACTGTTTTATTATTATTAATCATACTTGGCTCAGAAATTCATTTTTCTTCATTTTACCAGTCCCAGATGAAATTGCATTTGTTTTGAGATTACTACTCAAGCTCTTGATTTGTGCATTAAAAAAAAATTTTTGAAGTATACTTTTATAATATGTATAAAGTGAAAGAAAGTTTGTTTTTTAAAAAAAATAACACCTGAAGAATTTTTTTTCGCTCATTTAAAAAAGTAAGAAAAAAATTTTCTTTTTTATTAGATTATCTTTGTTTTGATTAAAGTCTATTATAGAGGGGGGATGATTGGGCCATGATCATAAATTGCCGGATAACACCAATATTGGGCAAATTGATGAACATTGTGAATTTGGCTCAAATCAGTCAAATGATTGGCGGACACGTGCCGCAAAGCAGCATGTGTCCGCCAATCATTTGCCTGTTTGAGCCAAATTCATAATACCGTACGGCACTGACTACAGTACCCCGGGTATTTTTCATTCAACTGCCAAATTTATTAAATAATACCCACCCGGGTACTATTTACAGGGGGGGATATACAAGTATGGGGGTATTTTGTAACGGGGATACTATAGCAGGGGGGTCTTTTACATGGTTATAATAAAATTACTGATACCGGTATACGGGGTGGTGCCGTGATGTAATTTATAGCATGGCCGCAGTATACGATTTACTTCGTAATTAATAATTAATATACCGGTATTAGCATGCCGTGGCTACGTCATAAATTGCATCATAAATGCATCATAGCCCGAAAAATCGCGAAATCAAATTTTTTTTTTTTTTACCTGTTAACCTATTAAAGTTACAATGGTACGCGTTCGTGGAAATAAGAATAGTGGACGTGCAAGAGTAACAAATAAAAGTAGACGACAATGGAACGCACGTGAAAAACTTGCTATTGTTACATACCTTGAAAAGCACCCAAGTCAGAGTGTTCGAGCAACAGCTACCAAATTTAATCTTGAACCAAAACAAGTAAGAGATTGGCGTAACAAAAAAAATAAGTTAATGAACGTCTCACCTCATATCAAACGAATGAATAAGGGAAGACCACCTAAATATCCTGAGTTAGAAAAAGCAATTTTTGGTTGGGTACAAGAATTACGCAGTAAGCTAAAACCTGTGACTCGTGCTATGGTACAAATTAAGGCCAAAACGTTATCTCAAAAATCACCCTATATTACCTATTATCCTGGTATTACGGAAAGTAAATTTAGCAATAAGTGGGTCGATGGTTTTATGACTCGTTACAAATTAAGTAATCGGCGTCGAACATCTGTAGCTCAAAAACTCCCTGAAGATCTGCAATTGCAACAACAAGAGTTTTTAAGTTTTGTACTCTATCATCGAATTCAATATAATTATCCTCTTACCTTAATGGGTAACATGGACGAAACTCCATTATCATTCGATCTTCCAAATAATACTACAATTGATAATTGTGGTGCAAATACAGTTTCAATTCGGACCTGTGGACATGAAAAATCATGTTTTACTGTCGTACTTACTTGTTTAGCCGATGGAACTAAATTGCCTCCAGTTATTATCTTTAAATTAGTTAATGTTCCACGTCAAGTATTTCCTGCTGGAGTTTTTGTACGTACAAATCCTAAAGGATGGATGAATGAAGATGAGATGTTATGGTGGATTGAAAATGTGTGGAATTTGCGATCAAGAACATCCGTAGACCCACGTTCACTTTTAGTTTTAGATTCATTTGCTGGTCATATTACAGATATAGTTAAACGTCGGTTCTCTGAAAAAAATACAAATTTAGCTGTAATTCCATCAGGTTTAACCTCAAAAGTTCAACCATTGGATGTTGCTATTAACAAATCATTTAAAGCAAGGGTAAGATATACGTACAAATTATTATATAAATAAATATATTATTAATTTATTTGTCTAATATAGGTGCGAAATTACTATAACGATTGGATGGCCAGTGAAATTCATACTTTTACCAAAAAAGGTCGTATTCAACGTCCTGCATACAATTTAATTGCTCAGTGGGTATTAGATGCATGGAACAATATAGATCCTATTCTTATACGTAAATCTTTCAAGTGCTGTGGTATTTCTAATTCACGGAATGGGAAAGAAGACCATCTAATTTTCGACTATGATCAACTTGGACCACAAACAAATTCGCGTAATTATATATATATTCAAGAAGGATTAAACGATATTAGTGAAGGTTCTAATGTTAATACGGAAGGAGGTTCTAGCGATAATATAGAAGGAAGTTCTAGCGATAATACGGAAGAAGGTTCCAGTAATAATACGAATGAAAGTTTGAATGTTAGTACAAGTGAACATTTAAATAATAATACAGGTAAAATTTAACATTAAATTAATAAATTTATATATTAAATAATTCGGGTAACTTAATTTAAATTTAGTGGAAGAAATCAATTTAATTAGCGATGACGATAGCCAAGTTAGTGAAAATGAAGGTGGGAATAGTAGTGAAAGCGAAGTTAATCATGTTAATGATGACGAATATACTGGTAATAATAGCGAAGATGACGATGATTACGCTAGTGAAAATGGTAGTCATTATATTAGCAATGGTGAGGATGATTATTACGCAGAAGAAACTGCTTACGTTAATGAATGGGCTTAAGTAAGTACCGTAATAATTTAATTTTATTATATGTTCTATGAATTATATTAATTTGTTCGAATTTTTTTTAATCTAGTTTTATACGCAAAGAATTTTAGATAAAATTAGCAATATAAATAATATTTCGGCTATGACTTTAATGCATATATCACTAGCACCGTAATTTGTATGCAATTTAATAAAGCGTATAAGTTCAAATCGCAAAGCCTTTAAGCTTTGCTCATGCTTTGCTAACTAAGTTTATTATCGTGTTTTATTTTTATGTATTATGATAACTAAAATTTTTTTTAGTTGCATAAATAAATTGCACTATTATGGTTAAGCGATTACGGTAAATGAATTTTAATTCTTAAATAAAATATAAATTGTGGATTATACCCGGGTCTTTTTTAAAGGGGGTATTGTAATAAGTGAAATTTATATACCCGGGTATTATTCCATACCCGCAAATGCAACCCCGTGAATTGTACCCGGGTCTTATCTATTGGGGGTATTATATCGAGGGGATACTATAGTCAGTGCCGTACGGTATTCATCAATTTTTGCCCAATATTGTAAACTTATTAGTAATTGTAGTTAAAAAAATAGTTATGAATAAGAATTTTATAATTATATATATACAGTTGACCCTCTCCAAACTGATCCTGTCAAAACTGATAACCTACTATAAGGGAGCATCCATAAATAACGTTATACAAGAGGGGTTGGATGAACGATAACGTTTTTCTCAATAAGTAGGGGGGTCAAAAAAATATAATGTAATTTTTTAGAAAAAATTGGCTAAAAATTGATCCAGTAGTCCAAATTTAATGATTTTGGTACCATTCGATTCAACTCAGTGAGAGGAGTCGAATGGTACCAATTTCATTTCATTTGGATTACTGGGCAAATTTTATTGGCTAAATACTATTGGTTATTATGTTTTCTTATAAAATTACTAAAAATCAATGGTTTTTTGTGAATAACTATTGATCTAGTGATCCAAATGAAATTATTTTGGTATCATTGGATTCGTCTCACTGAGACAAATCGAATGGTACTTAAATCATCCAAATTGGATCACTGTGTCACAAATATTCAAGTTTTTGTAAAATTTTATATATAAACATACGGATTTTGAAAAATTTTTTTATATAGTAGAGGGGGGTCTAGTGCTACTATGAGGGGTACATAACGTTATTTATGGATGCCTCTAATCGGTTAAAAATTGATCCACCATACCTTGTTCCATAATTGATACTCAATAACCTACCTTTTCTGATATCTGGTAGTCTTTTTATCCAACATTAGTGAATTATATATATATAATCTTACGTAAGATCTTATAGCCCGTAATATTATAAAATCTTATGATCGATGCGGTAAATTATGCAATATATTACACTATATTATGGTAATACTACGGTTATTATTTTGAAATATTTTGAAATATTTGCAAATAAAAAAAATGCAAAATTACTCCCTACAGGGTTGCGTACTCATGCAAATCAATAAACTAATGCGCGCAGGAGATAATATTTTGATATTTTCGCATTGTTTTACAATATTTTGCAAATTTTCGCAAATTTTCAAAAATTTTTAAATGATATACATATTCACATAATCACACTTTTTTACAAGTTTTCGCTATATTTCACACGGTTTTGCAATTTAATATAAAATTTTATATTTTTTTATTTATTATTATATTTTAATTATATTTAAAAATTTTTAAACAATATTACATATTTTATTATATATTATATTTTAATTATACATTCTTTACAGTATTATTTTTACATTATTACATATTATTTTAAATACTTTCGCACTTCGTCGTATCTAATTCTATTACTATATACAAAAAACTAGCCCTATACACTTATTTTCACTTAGCTATTATCTTCGCTTCTTTGTTTTATATTGTCTTCGCTTTGACTAATATTTTTTTCATAATATATATTCCACTTCTTTTTTGAAAACTTCAAAAAAATTCATTATTATTTGCACGCAGATAGTCTTTAACCACCTCTTTAAGCTCTTTTTGATCCAGATATATACTATATTCTAACAAAGCTTTGGAGGCACACTTTACTTTTGGCTATAACGACGTTTTACTCTCTTTTCTAAATATTCTTGCAAAGGCCAGAGAAAGTGCCAGAAATATTACAAAGTGTCGAAGAAGTCTGGAATAAATAAAATAAAATAAAAATTAAAAAAATAAGTAAAAAATAATGAAAAAACAAAAAGACTAATAAAAAAAATAAATGAAGTCCCAAATCTTCATAAGAGCACGTTCTTACAAATTCTAAATTTTAAAAAAGTCGCGAAGTGCCAAAAAAGTCTGGGTTGGTTTTCTTGCAAAGTGCTAGGAAGTAAGGGTTCTGTTCTTGCAAAGTGCCGAAATGAAATAAATTAATAAAAAAATTTTAAAAATAAACCAAAAAAAACAAAAACAAAAAACACGAAATAAAAAAATATATGAAGCGAAGCCTTGCAAGAACTTGTAAAAACTTGCGAAGACTTGCAAAAACTTGCGAAAACTTGTGACCATTTCTCCAAAAAAGCGGTTTTGAATTTAGAAATTGCTAGGGATGTGTTCTTGAAAGTGTTGGAAGTTGTAGTTGGCATACACAAGGTTTCAAAAAGTGTTTGTTTTTCTCGTAAAGTGCCGAAATAAAAATAAAATAAACAAAGAAAAATAAATAAATAAAAAAATTGAAAAAAAACAAACGAAAACAAAAAATGAAACGAAAAGGAACGAAAAGGAACGAAAATTAAAAAGCGAAAAAAACAAAATAGAAGATTTAATATAAACAAAAGATCTAATCTGATCTTGTAGTACAGAATTTGAACATCATCAAACTATTTCGAACTATTTCGAAAAATTAGTCTAATGCACGATCCAGGTTACAGATCTACTGATCCAGCTTGGTTTCCTAGTCCTAAAATATTTTGAAAGGGTTCAAAATATTTTGTAACATATTTTGAAAGGGTTTGAAATATTTCGTAATATATTTCGAAATATTTCGAAATTACTTTGTAATATTTCGAAATATTGATGTTTCGAAATATTTCGAAATATATTACATAATATTTTGCTTATATTACGGTTCGTAAGATCTTATGTAATATTACTCTATTAAAATTTGCTGATGAAGTATCCGATAGTGTCACATGAATGTATCCAATCAAATTGCATAAAACTTACCATTTTCATGTGACATATTCACATAATTCAGCAAAAAAGCACACTCATATTACTGACTGAAAACGATTGGTTGGTTAACTTACCATTTAGAACTTATTTGTATTTTGGGGATATAAGTTCTGAAAAGTTCTGATATAAAAAATGAAAGAACCTAATTTGTAAGCATGGTCGAGATAAAATTTGCAGCAAGTGTCTGAAAAATTCTGAAGAATAGAACTAATTAAATTCTTAAATCTGATACCTCCCAAATCCAGTACAAAACCTGTCAACTATGCATACCAGTTTAGAAAGGGTCAACTGTATATATATATGTTTTAACTATGCATGTATATTGTATAGATTGTAGTAGAATTACTAAATTATAGTAATTTTAGCATTTTGTAAGTAGTATTAATTAAGGCATAATATTTAATTAGTGTAAATATTATATACAATAATGTTATAATTAATGATGTCTGACGCAATTATTTTCGCAATAACGAAAGATTTCATCAAATTTCATCTGAAGAAACCCTTGATGATTAATGAAACCCTTGACGCTTGATGAAACCCTTGATGCTTGATGAAACCCTTTACAATTGACGAAACACTTGACTATTAAGAAACCTTTGACAATTGACAAAACCTTTAACGATTAACAAAACTCCTGACACAACCCTGACTATTGATAATACAAAAAAATTGTTTACTACCTGTAATTTTAACTGATTGAATTTTAAGATCAGGTGTAACGTAAAAATTTTTTACAAAAATCAGATAGCTCTAAATTTTTATTAGGAAACCATCTATTGCGTCCTAATTAAAATGTTTCTCGTGAAATTTCATTAATAGCCACAATGGCCACAATATTTTCTAACTCTAACTCTAATTATAATGTAGTTTTTTTAGCTTTAATTTTACACGTATTTTTACAAAATTACAGAATTACAGAGTGGTCAATTTTTTGTAGAAGCGTGCCTAAGATGATGAAGCTTTTGATAAAACCCTTGTCAGCTTTTACATTAAATCTAAATAGATTATTTTTTATTGCTAGCATTTAACTAGCAACAGTGGAGCGTAGGATCATCTCATACTGGAGGGTCACCAAATTCTGGGTCAGAATACATCAGAGTGCATCAGAACTATAGGAATTGATTGATTTTGCTCAAAGATCATAAAAAATTTTACTAATGAAATCATATCTATTTATTAAGTAATTTACTATAGAACCTGCTAATAGCTAAGGCTAAATGCCATTCTAGATCTAATGTATATGACTCAGATTTTGGTGACCTTCTTGTAAAATTTGCATAGGATTTATTGTCTGAACACATGATTTTTTGAAACATCAATAATAACACTAATGCTATAAACACTTGTTATTTCATTTGCAGACTAAATCATACCCTCAAATATCTTTAATTTGTACTGAGGTTTTAATCACTCACTAGGTGTTTTATTCACTCGCTGAGAGGTTCATACACTCACCAAGAGTCTATAACCCTCATTGATGGTACCTAGCAGGGTACCTTCATTGAGGGTTAAAATCACCCCACTATGCCTCAAACTATACCAAAATAAGAAATACATAAAATAATATATAATAATAAAATACTATGATACTGCCAATTTGTAGAACACCTATCGAATATATCTGGGTAATTGTTGCAAATTATCAGGCAATGTCAAATTGATGTCAAAAAGAAAGAAACTGAGAAGATATAATAATGAACAAAAAATTAACTTTATATAGACTAATTTATTTCTGTTATGAAAGAAATGAATAATAAATATCTTATACTTCACCAAAATCTTGGGTTTGTTATTTATTATTGGTTTCATCATGCGTCATGGGTTTATACATCATGTGTTTCATTATGCATCATGGGTTTCGTCATGCATGATAGGTTTTATCATGCGTCATAGGATTCGTCATTTGTCAATTTGTCAATTTGAAGTTGCCTGATGAAATAGTTTCGTTATGCGTCAGGCATCATTAGTTACAATGTTGTAATATTGTAATGCTATAATATTATAATAGCATAATATTATAATTCCACAATATCTGCAATTTCATAATGTCTCATTTGTAAATTTATATTTTTTCTTCGATTTCAAAGTGCCTGTTTTGGGCATATACTTTATTCTGTTTATGCATCTGGATTCTATATGGATGAGAGTACAACTAGCTACACATACACTTTTGTGTCTAATTTAAGTAGTCCGCCTGAAGATTCTACACTAGATGCTATACCTGCAACTCAACTACGGAAATTGCCTATTTAAACTCTCTGATCTTCAGTTTCCCAAATAGACTTTTAACAAATTCACTGGATATTTGTATTACCTATGCAGTTAGTCCAACCACCCGGGTCTTTTTTTGTAAGAGCCCTTAGGATTCTTTCTTATACCCGAAGGTACGATCTGGCTTATCCTCAACAGGAAACTTGGTAGAGCGGTACTTCTCCCACCAGGTAATTATCTACTCTTCGGTAACTTACGCATTTACCGAGGTGAACAACTTGCATTCAGGGGATACCCTGCAACCACTACCATTACCTACTTCTGCCCTTATAAGGTTCGCTCTGACCCTGGTACGCACCATCACTTTCATACGGACCTTCCCCAGTTTTCTCAGACTTCCAATCCAGTTGGCCTGGAAGGGTTGATCTACTCGGCATTAGGTGCCACTATGGTTTTTTTCCCCTGGTATCTACTTCTATAACATAGGTCCTTTTCTGCCAGTACTCGATCCGGTAGCCAGGTTGGTAGACCTTGTCCCTGAGGTCGACGTCTAGTACTTCAGCTCCGGTCCAATATTCTAGTTTTGGTAGCACCATCAAAGATCTTTGCTACCTCCTTACTCGGGTCTTGCCAAATGGGTTTCTGTTTNGACCTTGTCCCTGAGGTCGACGTCTAGTACTTCAGCTCCGGTCCAATATTCTAGTTTTGGTAGCACCATCAACGATCTTTGCTACCTCCTTACTCAGATCTTGCCAAATGGGTTTCTGTTTTCTCAGTTCCTTTGATTTGTCTGTATCACACAATACAACTTCGCCTGAAAGCTCCCATTCGAGATGGTAACCAAGGACTACAGGTAATGTAACCAACTGATCAACAGGAAACAGTTACCAGAACACAGATCTATTTTTCAAAGTGTCGTCAGTAGGATTTGAACCCTAGACCTGCCACTTGGGGTGACAACTTAACAACTTCTCTAAGTCGCTACACCCACATTTGTAAATTTAATTTAGTCAGTAAGTATAAAAGTTATTTACATTTATTTAAAGTGTGAAATAAAAATATTTTATAATTACAAGAAAATTAAATATGAGACTGTGCACAATATAATGAATATGACAAAATGAAGTAAAATATCTATAATATGGAGCAATAAAGATGCTAATGATTGTATAAAATATTTTAATTTAGAGCCTTTGCATGTAGCAATAGATTATGCATTAAAAAACTTAGAAAAGAGGATTTTTGGCTTTTTATTTTTTATGATTTGTTTGATAATTATAAAAATTGATAATAATCTGTTTAATTATATAAGAGTATATAATCTATAACTGTTATTTATAAAGTAAAAAAAAATTAGAAAGTTTTATAAATAATTAATTACATTTAATGCATATTATAAATATGTATAAGGTTGTACTCAGGATGATTATATAATAGTTCTGATAACCATTTAGCTCTGATTTTGTACTAGTTTTAGAATTGGCAAATAGCATATTTAAAAATAAATTAAAGTTTAAAAAATCTTAGTATGGTATTTCAAATTAACAAATATATTGAAAATAAGTAAGAAATTTTGCATAGTATTTTTTATTATATATATCTAAACCAAAATCACCACTTTCTAGGAGGCAATAAATAATGAAAAATTAATAGCACAATAAGAAAACAGATAAATATAATAGTAAAGAATTATTAGGAGGTGAAAGAATAGAAAAAACTATTGTTATATTGAGTTATAAATTAGAAAAATATATTGAAAATAAGTAAGAATTTTTAATAGTATTTTTATTATATTGAGTTATAAATTAGAATCCATAATTATTCTCTAATTTTAATTTTGAAACCCTGCCAAATAAAACTGTAATTGGTTACTATTCTTCTATTAAACTATATAATAAAATTTATATTGAAATGAATTAATTTTCGAAGGGGTTAAACTTATTATTCTTGTGGACTAAATTAAGTTGATAATTTTTTTTAAAATAGAAATAAAACAGTCAATACATAAAAATAAGCAAATTTATTTCCATATTATTTCATTGACAAATGCTTTTGAAAACTTAGTTTGTAGATAATTACTTTACAGACATGATTATTTTGCAAACAATTAATTCAATATATTCTTTTTTTCCACTTTGTAACCTGTCTGATCTTTATTAGCAAAATTACATAAAAGCTACATAATTTTATATACTAACAGTAATGATTGAACTAAGCCGGCTGCCTGAATTGGTGCCCAACTTTGGCTATTGCACTGAAATAGTTTGCTCATACTCAAACAACGGTCTTCCCCTTCAGTAAGAAGTATAGCACTGCCTGGTTTCAGAAACCAAACACAGGATCTATTCAACCTAAAAACTTCTTTTCTGAGCTTTTTATAAAGAAGAATAAAAAATTGGAAAAGACTAAAGGGGGACAATATCTAAATGAGTAACCAAAAAACCAACCAAAAATACAACCAAACGAAAAAAACCAAAAAAAAAGAGAACCCAAAAAAAAAGCAAGGAAAGAATAGAAACTGTAGATGCTAACACGTCTAGCATAAATGATAAAAATTATATAATACCACAAGACTAATGTCTATCGATGTATTATATGTACAAGTAATGAAAAAGAAACTAAACTAAAAAAAAATGATCAAAAATTTTTCACGTGCCCTCCAGATCCAACCATGTCATTCATTGTTTATTTGTATGTAGCGACCAAATTAACTTGTGATGGCGCTGGTCCCAATTCAGATCATCCCAATTCGGAAGGAGTAAACACAGCTGATCTTTTGGAGGTGGTAAGCTAGGATTCCCACTTTTTGGTGAAAATTTTGAAAAAATCCAAAGGGAAGTAAGACGATACTCAAAAGAAATTTAAAGGAGAGGGTGTAGTTAGAAAAACTCAGTTTTTTGTTGTTCTTATTGTTTTTCCACAGGAAACTTCATCGATGGAAGGAAACTTTAATCTCCACCAAAATTTCTTGTACAAGGGCTCCACCTTCTGCCAGTTATCTTGTAAAAGTACACTTTTGGCTTGCATGTCAAATATATAAAGGGTCACTGGAAAGTTAGTTGACCTTTATAAAAACCGTTTTCCTGTATTATCCTACTATACATTAAGTATAGGCAACTCTCCAAAAAAAAACTTCTTATTTTTCTTCCATTGGTAATTTGGTTCAAGTGATTGTCGGAAAGAGTGTTCACGTTTTAATTCAATATATTGTATCAACAATTTTTTTAAATTGCTTGATTTTAAATCTAAACTTAACTCTAATAAAAATGACTAGAATAATTTGCCTGCAAAATTAGCTGTTGATAAAATACTCTTAAGAAACAGACTTGTCCGTGAATTAATCAATTGCTAAGTAACTTTACTTGAAATAATTCTCAGCAAAATAATTCTCTTCAAATTAAGATTTCAGCATGAGGGACTTTCTCAAATTTCAGAAAAGCTCAGGTTTATCATGTGGGAATCGCCAATCAGCAGCAACCTCTCTATGCACATGACACACTGTTGATTAGACAATCATTGGATGTGGTAAATATTCTCGAATTCTAAGAATTTTGAAGAAACCTTTCTTATCCAGGTACTAGCTAACATGACAATACCCTAAATAACATTATTTTAGTGTGCACATCACAATCACTAGCAAATCAATCAAGCCTACACACTTAAACCTCATTTTTCTAGTTGTTAAACGATCTTTAATAATAAAAATTTTTATTAAATAGGCTATTGAAATACTTATACATACTATTTGTAATATACGCATAATAAAATAATATAAACTTATTTGCAGGCCAGTCAACATTTTAAATATAGTTTTGTAGTTTTGGCTTAGTAGTAAGCGACATATTTATTTGACTAAAAAAATCCATCTTTAATTTTAGAAGTTTTTAATACAATAATTGAATTCCTATTTCTACTTAGCATCTTGGTTTTAGCAAAGAGGCCTAAATATAAAATGATAATAATAGTTAGTAAATTGGATGAACTAAACAAAAAAAACCACGAAATCAGACATATTGAAGAAAAAACAACAAAAGAAAAAATTGCAAATAACTGTTGTAGCTTAAATAATTAAGTAAAGCATTACCTGAACTAAAAAAAAAGAAACTTCATGATAATAAGAATCGTAGAATAAATATAACATAGTAATTTTATTTCTTTTACGTTGGCTACGGTTTGTTCGACATGTCTTAAACTTTAACACCTTTCGAATTTAAAAAAGTATCTAGAAAAAAGAACATTCTGGCAAGTTAAAACATTACTAAACTTCTACTAAGCGTTGTTATTGTCTGTATATAATATTTCTATTGATTACAGACCTCCTTATTACAGCATGATGCAACATGATGCAACATGATTTCCTATAGAGACGTTCACTACGAAGTTATTCAATTAGTGGAATAGTGCACCAATACTAGTTTTTTTCATAAGTTTGCTTATACGTGAAGTTCTGGTTTTACTAGTCTATGCAATATAAATACTCGTGTAATGTAGATCATCAGAATCGAATGTCCCCCATGCTTAAGATTTCTGTAAAGTAATTATTGGTGAGACTGAGTGAACCTAATACCATTAATTAAATATTAAATAAAACTCAATAAAATCGAATTAATACATCTAAATAAAATTGCAATAAATGCAATTTAATCTTGATCTGTTAATAACAAAAAAAGTAGTTTATGTGTTCTTTTCTGCATTATTTCTGAATTTATATCAATTCTGAATTGTCATTTTAAAATCAGTATCCATTTAACAATTATTAAAAAAAAGCAAACAAAAAAAATTTAGAAATAGTAATAATAATAATAAAATAAGAAATTAAAAAATTAAAAAAAATAATATAAATAAATAAACAGTGAATAAAAATGAATTAATATATGATCACCTAAATATTAAATACTTATTCATATAAATTTTAATAATTTTTGCATTCCCAGCATAGAAACATTCGTATTCGTTTTTCAGCAATGGCAGAAATCTGGTTGGGTGTACTGTTTAATCTATATCTAATACAAAGATAATAACCAAAATTTTTAAAAAAAAAACATAAGTAAACCTTTTTTTAGGTATTTTCAAGACTGCCATTGCTCAGCATAGTGGGTAGCACAGATTATTTCGTAAAATTTTCGACATAACAAATTTGCATCTCCAAGTTATTCCTATCTTGATTAGATATGTGCAGTGATACGCCAATACAAAGAACTTAAAGGCATTGGCTTGAATTTCATTGAAGATCGGAATTTTTTTTAATGTATTTCACGAATTACGAAGTCATATCCTTGTTAATCAATAAAGTGCTGAAGAAGAAAATACGTATAAAAGGCGAGAAAGATTGATTTGAATATAATGTATAAGAAAAAAATTGAAGCATGTAACAATAAAGATTTATCTTTATAAATACCAATGAAAAAGATCAATGCAAATATCAATGTGATTATTTATAATTATTATCGTCATTGATAAAATGTGTAATTTTTATTGTCGTTATTAATAAATTCTATAATTCTTTAATTATTATCAGTACTGTAATCATATAACAATAATTTCTAAGCAATTAATAAATAAATTATCCAATAAGTATAGAATATCTCCATAGAAAATATTCCAATAGATGATTTAATCAAATCGTTGATTACATCATTAAGGGATAATTAATAAATACGCATAAGAATATTCGATCTAAACAATTATATCGAGCTGAATTATTGTAAAACAGTAAGAACTTGCCGTTATCGGTTATCGTCATTGTGATAGAAATTTTTGCCACTTTCTTCATATAGATAGTGTACATAATAAACCTGTAACGGTAACGGAAGATTCTATCATTGTTACGTATTCCTGCAGGTACACTTTTGTGAAACTATTATCATTATCAGGTGAATAATGTTGATCTTTTATCGCTATAAAATTTTTTATACTAGAGTACATAAAAACAAATATTGGGTAATTCAATTATTAATCGTTAAAAATGATTTATTAACTTAACAATTAATAATTAGAAATTTCTATCATTAAACATGTACCATAAAACCTTAATGCAATTCAATAAACTTAAATTTTAAATAGAAAATACACTACTATGAAGAGTTTACGGCAAACGTGGTAAAAATAAGATAATCGATAAGAATAAATTAATTGATTTATGCAGATCGATTTTAAGAATCACCCGTCTAACTAGGCTAATGGGTAGCATTATATGTCCGGAGCACATCATATGATGTTCATCATATTACACAAATGCGTTAATATGCATATGTTGGTAATATTAAAAGCACAAATATATACACTCGTGCGTACAGACAAAAAATTTTCAAATTCCATTTCTGATAAGATTTACATCATATATATGCAAGTATATCAAAAAAGTAAAATTTGTCAAGATTTTTACAATTGAAGCACATCAGGAAGGTAATTTTTGTATCACTTCGCATAGAAACTTAGGGTCCGTCGCTACGCTCCGGCCAATCAAAACTTATTGGAACGATCTGCTGTATGCAGACAAAGAAAAATGGAGGTGTTAAATCTATTATCATAAATATATATTTATTTATGTGAATCTTGCGGTTTCATAATTTTATGACGTTTATGATTAATTTTTTATATTTAAATGATCGTGATTGCGATCGCGATTGCCAAAGCCAGCCAATTTATCATGAGTATCGGTTCAGGTTTATTATAAATTAGCCGGCTTTAGCAATCACAATCGCTGTCAAATCATTTAATTTAATCATAGGGATTCCAAAATTATGCAAACCGCAATAAATATCGAATTTATTTTATTATATATACATCAATTGTTCTATAGCGAAAAAATTTTTGAGCGCAAGAGCATGAGCATGAGCAGGCTTAGCGCAAATAATATATATTATACATTCTGTTGAAATTTGGGAAACCCAATATTACTAAAAAAGGTGAAATCAAAAATCAATTACCAAATTCAAACAAACTTTTCCCAGAAAAGGGGACCGTTAAAGCTATATGTTTTTTATTATTTAATTAAAATTAAGGAAGGGTTAGACGTTAGGTTTAGAATGTCTTATAGGTAAATTTGCCTTCCCGCATTTTTTATTAATGCTTCGAGGGTTTAGACACTCGTTTCCTGTATTTTGGGTCTTATTCACTTTTTTTCTTTGTTTTTGTCGATCAAAATTTACAATTTGATTGGCTGCCAGTCACGTGATGGAACCTGGCTTTAACGGATCCCCAGAAAAGTAATTTAGCGTAATACAAACGTCGAATGATTGTGATTGCTAATTATGCGCAGTTTACGCAATAATTTGTATTACGAAAGTTGCATTTTTGATAACAAATAGTGACTAACTAATGACTCATCAAATATTATTTGAATATACAATAAATTCTCTCCGCTACTCTCCGAACGATCATAATATATTTAAGTTATTATTCGTGACTATTTAGCATAATTTTACTTTTCAACATTTTCAAAATGGTAGTATTACCTAATGAATGCCTTGAGCAAATCTTTGATCACTTTAAAAATTATCCTAGATACTTATTTTCATGCCTTCTCGTAAACCGTCAATGGTGTAGAGTTATTGTTCCAATATTATGGAATGAACCATTAAAGTACGGCAAAGATATAAGACTTATAGGAATATATCTTTTATCATTAAATGCTGAAGAAATGGCTCTATTAATTCCACTGAATATATCAATTCCCAATATTCCAAACCTCTTATTTGAATATACTTATTATAATACATATTTTAATAATCATAATTTAAGAGAAGGAATATTAGATTATCTTTATGGTGAGGGATATGACATGACTTTAATAAATTTTATAACAAAATGGTTGAAACAGTCGAATATTCTTTGAATAAAATGTTAATACGAACAAGTAAAAAAATCAAGCATTTTAATCTCTTTAATATCGAATCAGTGAAAATCTCAGAAATATTTTTTTATGAATGCTTCAATATTACTTCTTTAAAAATTTTTAATACTGCGCTTAATACTAAAGCTATAAAAGTATTATCAAATATTCTTTATAAAAACACCTGTTTAGTTTCATTAGAGATTCAGGATTGTTATCTTGGTTCTGAAAAAACGAAAATATTGGCTAAGGCTCTTTATGAGAATACAACTTTGTCAACATTAAATCTTTCCAAAAATTACTTAGGTAGTAACGGAACAGATGCACTTACAATGGCTCTTTATGGAAACAAAACTCTAACATTTTTAAGTTTTGATGGTTTTAAATATGGTGAAATACTTGTAAAAGCTTTCTACAACAATATCGCATTGACATCCTTATGTCTTTTTAATATTAGGCTTGGCATTGAAGGAGGAAATGCATTAGCAAGAGCTCTTTATAAGAACACTACTCTAAATTCTCTGGATCTTTATAAAAATTATCTTGCTTGGTTCTAACGGAGTAAAAGCTATAGCATTGGCTCTTTGCAAGAATACCCTCTTAACTTCCTTGAATATTAGAAATAATATGGATATGTATAATCTTGAAGGAATAGAAGCAATAACAGAAGCTCTCAGTAGGAATACCGGTTTAATTTCCCTGAATATTGGATATAATCGGATTGATCATAGAGTAAAGGATATAGCAAATGCTCTTCAAAAAAATATTACTCTGACTTCTTTAAATCTTACTAATAATCGAATTGGTTTTGAGGGAGTAAAAACTATAGCAAAAGTTCTTTGTGCGAACAATTCCTTAACTTCTTTAGACCTCAGCAAAAATCAAGTTCCTTTTGAAGGAATCGAAGCCTTATCAATAGCTCTTTGTAACAATACGACTTTATCTTCCTTAAATTTGAATGGCTGTTTTCTCCCTTTTGAATCAATAAAGGCATTAAAATATGGCCTTTACAAAAATACTACTTTAACTAATTTAGTTCTCTCTAATAATTATCTTAATTTGACAGAAGGGAAAATATTAGCAAATGTTCTTTGCAAAAACACCTCTTTAACTTTCTTGGACCTTTGTAATAATCAATTTGGTTATGAAGGAGTGAAAGTATTGGTAAAAGCTCTCTGTATAAACAATACCCTAATTTATCTAAATATTTGTGATAATCAACTTAATTTTAAAGAATGCAAAAAATTAACAAAAGTGTTTTACAAAAATAATACTTCAGTTTCATTAAAGATTATTTAAAATTGTGAAATTTGAATTAAAATTTAAATTAGAATTTACATATGCAGTGACTTTGTTGCTAGGGATTATGTATTGGTTTAAGATTAAATTGATATGATTGTATAAGGTGATCATGCCTAATTCCATGGTTTTTTTTGTCACATATAAAAGTTCTTCAAAAGATTGTATTTATTTGTAAAATTTAATATATAAAATATATAATCAATTCCAAGAATTTCCATTGTTATGGTTTTTGTAGTTTATTATTTAACTGTAAAATTTTTTTATACTTTATATACTAAAAATTTTTTAATAATAAAAGTTACAACCTGTATAATTTATGAGAATTTAAAAGTCATGGTCCTAATTCTGTGGATACATAATAAACTTGATTTTTTGTTAAGAAAATTGAACAAACTTTGCTAACTAATATATTCATTACACTAAATTATATATAATATAAATTTTTTACAAAAATTGAACAACATTTTATTAATAGACTTAGCCACTTAAATGTAAGGTATGCACAAAAAATCAAATTTATTTCCATGGCCCATATATCTGGGACTCTGTGATTCAATTAGGGCAATTTTGGTACCATTCTAATCGTCTCACTGAGACTATTTGAAAGATATCTAAATCATCCAAATTGGATCACAGAATCATGTGATACAATCCATGGAAATAGATTTGATTACAGAAAAACCTTATATCTCTGGATTCTATAATCAAATTTGGATAATTTTATGCCATTAGATTCATCTCAATGAGACAATTTGAATAATAACAAATGTTATCCAAATTGGATCACAGAATTATGAGATATACAATCCTAAAAAATTTATTTGATCTCAAAAAATAATAAATATATCTTTTATCCTGGATATTGTGATCTAATTCAGCTAATTTGGTACTGTTAGAATCATCTCAATGAGTTGATTTGAATGATACCAAGAATTATCAAAATTGGATTATAGGATCATAAGATATTACAAAACATTATAATTTATTAGGATAATCTACAGGGTTGGGCCCCATAGTCTAGTGGTTTAGATGCTCAACCCTCATAGCCAAGGTCTTTGGTTCGAATCCTACTAGAAGCAGTTTCTAGAAAAATTCAGATGCAAAACCCTGTGAAAGTCCATATAAAGTACGAATCTGGTTTTAGGAATTTCTGGAAGGAGATCCATTGTAGAGGGTTGGCACCATAGATGACGGTCCTGTTATACAAAGGTTGCATGAGTAATTCCTTGGCAGGCAAGAGCAAGGTAGCACCAATGACCCTAAGGCAGTCTTGGAGATCTTGATTGGGAGGGTAATATGACTGTAACACAAACCCAAGTGGTGAGAAAAGTGGTAAACACAAAGGGATCTATGGTAAAGAATTGGCCTAAACTGGATAAGGAACACCTCTGGCATTGGTACCAAACATAAATTGGAAGGAAACTACTACTATAGAGGTAGATCTGCGAATTGGGAATACGAACAAAATGATGAATCACCTGGTGGAAGTACAATGTACGAAATAAAGCTCCTTGGCCTAACCAACAGTAGAACACCAACTGCTCTACAAGAAGTTGGAAGTAGTACAGAAATGTATTATGAAATCCAGTTGGGAGTAGCTGTGTCACATGGGAGGAGCAAGAGCTAGCTTGCTGAGGATAGAGGTAGTTCTTATTTGGGCTAGTTATGCAACACAGCTGGTGTTCATCTACCTTTAGGGAAAGTATCTGCTAACCAATCCAGATAGCATATCTGCAGTAATATACGATAGATTACTGAGAGTAGTGGGTAAAGCTTAGTTTGGCCCCTACCAGCGCATGGATAATCTCAGGACACCAAGGTTTAGGAAGTAACCATGAGGTTACGATTATCTGGGCAAGGCCCTTGCACCTACTTGGAAGCATAGGTTCAGCAGTATGAGAGAAGCAGTAAATATAGTAAATAGTGGAATAATAAAATAGGGAGTAGTCCAAAAATCCAGGTTATACAGAAAATGGGTATGGAAAGCTCTGGTAGGTTTAGGTCACAGATAGTCAAGAATGTTTGAGTCTCTTGTACTTAATATAGTATAATATTGTATCACATAATATATACAAATATATACTTAATAATAAAGTCTTTGAGGCACAACTTCACCTTAAAAAAAAAATTAGGATAATCTACAGAATTAGGCATTATCATTTACAAATTCTGGATAATCTGATCCAATTTAAAAAATTGTAAACAAATTTATCTTAAATAATTAGTCTTGTTATTTGTTTATTTTTAGACATTTTGTGAGTTAAGTAAATATACCAGAAACAGAGTAATAAATATTATGGAGTTTATATATAGATCAAGGTACTACTCTTGAATTGAGTTCAAGATAAATTGTTTGTTCTAATTGGTCTGCATATAGTTGATTTAATTGTGATAGCATTAATTAGTTTGTTTGGAATTATTGGTTTATTAGTTAAAGTTATGTTTGGATTTGATTAAATTAATAAAAAATTATATTTCCCCTTATAATAAAATTATCATCTTGTTATAAGTGTCTAGTGCATTTTTATCAATCATTTTGCACGTGCAAAATTGGGTAGCATAAATAGTTACAATTGTATGTTATGAGAAATTTGCAATGTTAATTATATCAAATACATGTTAATATTAATAGCTCTTATATTATATAGTATCTATATTATTTAATTTATATATATATATATATTATTTAAATTTGGGTTCATATGCTTTAACATTTTTGATTGGTCATATCTAGAAAATGTGATCAGAGTATGAGAAAACATTATATCAATTATTTTATGTATTGTTATACTGTATTAATAATGAACAAGTAACAAAAATATGAAAACTCTAATATGAATATGCTTACCAATTTTATTTATAACTCTACAATCTATCTTTTTTCTACAATCTAATTCAAAGTTTGATCGGTACTGCTTAAAATAATAAGAATAAAAAAAATTATGCTAAACTGTAATTAGAACATAGAAAACTTTTTAAATCTATAATTATTGTGATATTTAATCATTTGCATGTTAATGCATAATGTTGAAATAGGTTCATAATTTGTCTATTACTATGAATTAATGATTAGTTGTCTTGATTATTTTTTTAAAAAATTGACTTTTGTTCATTATGAACACTTTGTATTTTTCAGATTTAGAAAATTGGTTCTGTTATTATATACACTTTGTATCTTTAAAATTAGATTAACTAAGATATGAATAATAAACATATAATAGTACAAGCATAATAATTCAGAACTAACAAGATAGTTAGTAGCATAGTAGAACCAAAAAAATATATAGATAGGTCAGGTTTATTATAAAATTACTTAAAATAAAAAGATTTGCAGAAAAACCTTAAAAATAAGCAAAAAATTACTATAAGTAGAAAGATCTGTATAAAAAACTACAAAATAAGCAAACTAATAACTGACATATTTATATATACTTTGGGGTTCTAGCATAGTAATATTTTTTTTAATACAGTACTAACTTTTCACGCGATAATAAATATAGCATAACAGTAAAAGTGTAATAATTTGGGACATAGCAAAATAGTTAGTAGCACAATTGTATTTTTTTATACAATACTAAAGTTTCTTTTTTCTTTAGAATAAAATATAGCACAATAATAAATGTAGCATAATAATAGAACTATGATAGTTTGGGGTATTAGTAACATGGCAATATATTTTATATATACATATATACAGACTAACAATTTTTTTTTCAAAACAGAATATAGTGTAATAATGAATATACAATAGTAAAAGCATGATATTTTAGAACAAAGTATAATAGTTTAGAACAAAGCAAGATAGTTAGTAGCACAATAGTAATTTTTTATATAGTACTATTTTATTTTTTTAGAACAGAACATAGTGTGATAATAAACATAATATGATAGAAAATTATAATAGTTTAAAGACTGTTTAGAGCATAGCAAGATAGTTAGTAGCACAATAGCTTATATATAGTACTAACAGTTTTTTCTTTAGAAGGAATATAGCACAATAACAAATGTGGTATAATATATAGAAGTATACAGTCGCCTCTCTCTAATCCAAACCTCTCTAAACCAAATATTATTAAACTCTCTCTAAACCAAACAAAATCTCCTAGAACATTTGTAAATTTTATTATAAAGTTCGGATAATCCATATATAACTTTTTGAAAACTAAACTTTTCTAAATTTTTATATAGTAAAAAAAGCAGTCTCGGCAGTTCGGATTAGAGAGAGTTAACTGTATATAATATATGTATAACATAAGATTTTGGCTTACTCTCACTCTCTAAAATATTATATAGTATTTGTTACTACCCATATTATTTATTTTATATATTTTATATATTCTATATATATATTTTTTATTAGTTTTGCACATATAATAGATATAGTCTGTTAAACTTTTATAAATTCAAAATGTATAAAAGCAACTGACATGAATCCCAAGTTCAACATCGAGTCTTTATACTCTTTTACTAACAAACTACAATTATTTGCAACCTAAATTAAACAATTATTAGTATTCTTATTATACTATTAATTGTAGCCTCTTTTATAATTGCAAGTTGGCTTAAATATTTTTGTCAAGTTCTGTAAAAATGTGCTTCTATCTTAGATAAATTACAGCAACATTGTAAAATTACACAAAGGTTCACTATTTATTGTCACTCTAGTTATCTACTATCTTCAAAAAAGTGAATATAGAATAATAACATATATAAATAATCAGATATAGTTGTCTACTATATTATTGTAAACACTATTTAAAAATTTATACAGAATTAAATATATAAAAAATTAAGCTAAATATTAAATAATAAATTCTTTAAATCTATATCTTTTAAATAAAAAAAGTTTAAAATTTTATGCTACAGTTTTTAAAATAATTAATTGATAATCCGTTTCCGAAGGATGATCATTCTATTAATGAAATGTGTCGCAATTGTCATACAAAATAAAGCCAAATAATTTTTTTGCTTCAAGGATAACGTGATAATTTGACTAACTATATAAAGATATTATCGCTTTATTTAACACATTAGAATCTAAATCATATCGTAGAAAAAAATTTAGATCGCAGCGATTTTTTGTTAACAAGTTTCATTTGACGTGAAATGGCATTTGGGACCCTGAACTTGCAAACGATTTCATATAGAATACAATTTCAAGGAGACAAGCTTACTCGGTATTCAGTTTTTTCAGTAATTCTTACAAACGTTTTATAAAAAACTCGCGTCTATTTAGTATTTTGCATAGCAAAAGTCGGAAAACAAAAGTGGCTGGGTGGGTGGGTGGGTAAATACGAAAGTAAGGATTGAATTCAGTAAGTAATAAAAAAAAAATCTAGTTTCATATTACCTGTCTACTTTTATTTCAACATGCTACTCTAAATTAGAGTTTAGTGCAGTTTTTGTTGCTTGTGCCACAAATGTTTTATTATACCATGATATCCATCCTTGAATCGTTGAGACTTTCGGTACTTCACTCTGATCTAATTCACCATTACTTACAAATTCTACCAATCTATCATGCATCTCTTTAGCTGTCATCCTATCTTTCGCATGAATATTTCCCAGTTAGAACATTTGTTCAAGCATTTTTTTTACAGTATTTGTCATTCGTTTTCCTCCACCTCGATTACCATATACTGCATTCTCACGTAATGCCCATTCTTTATTCCAAGAAAAGTCTACTGATTCCGTAATCATGCAAGTACTTTGTTCTATACTTATTTCAATATTTATTGCTTTATGGAAGTGTGATCAATATATATTATCAATTATTGTACTTAACTTTTTCTGTATCATTGTCTCTTACAGTATCAATGCAATCTATTTTTATACATATGCAATCTTAGATTTAGATAATCAAGTTATGACTGGAAATGTTATTATTACCTATCATCTCAATGTCGTCCGTGTCCCGCTTTTGGTTTTCTGTATTCAAAGTTTGTATGAGTGTCATTGATGTAAGTTGTATATCATATTTTCTTACCTTGAGGGTTTGGTAAAGCCATTGTCCATTTCAATTGAGGTTTAGTGTGTGTTGATACTTTGGGCTCTGGACGAGAAAGCTCTTCATTACACAAATTAGTAATCATTGCAGGGGAAAAGTCAGCCGAAGTTCCAAAGTGCGGTAATGGACGTGTCACAATATACCCTGCCAAAGGACTTTCAATTGGCCATTGCCAGAAATTATATTTAGATATTCCAGTGATCGTTTCTACACGTGGTTTTTTTTCCCTTGATTTTCTGCTAAATTTTCGCTTGCATTAGTTTTTTGATGTCGATTTGGTTCAATGTTTGCCAAATATGTTTCTGCAAGATTCTTTGTAGCAGCCACGATATCAGATCCTTCTACTATGTCATATCCAATACGAACATATCGGTTGATAGCATGTGCTATCTGAAAATGTGGGAAGAAAAAAAAGTAGATAAAAAAAAAAAGGTGATAAAAAAAAGAATAAAGGTATGTATTTCCGTTTATTATAAATTTATTTTTTATAATAAATAAAAACTTACCGCGGCATGGTGTGAATCAATTATAGTTTTTGCTTCACCCGGCTCTAGAAACAGCCATTCGCGAACCTCAACATTGTACCAATCAAACCAATGAGCCACAATCGTCATTAATTCACTATTATAATAGTGTGGTCCGTTATCTGAAATTATTTTTATCCACTTTGGTTTCTTTCAATGTTGTTAAACACAGCTTCGAAACAAGATGCTGTGAACCAAGCATCTTGTTTCGTATCTGTGGACCAATGATCATAAGCACTAATATTCAAATAATTTATGCCGCTATCCTTTTTAGTTATTACCAAAATCGTATGCAACGTCCAACCCCTCTTGCCAAAGAATTCTTGTTTTGTTTCCCTTGCCTTTTTTGGAAGAATTTTCATTTTGTAATCCGCAATCATAATCGCACCTTCTGAATCAATACTTACCATTGATACTTTATATTGTTCATTTAGATAATATTTCCGAGCGTGATGCGCGAGGAAATATTTCAATTTTCCTTGCATTTCTAATAACTGAGAACCATATTTATCATTACTTTGTTGCTTTATAAAGTCAAAAAAATTAGATAGTTCTGAACACTCTTGACAACGCGAATAATGTGGGCTTGAGCACTCTCCAAATGCAAATGGCAAACAATGATCGATGCAATTATCGTGTAGTGGTTTACCATCTAATTCAACTCTTAAGTGACGTTCAAAATTTCTTTTGAGATGGCGACGTAAGTTTTCAATTCGTGATATTATTGGGTCCTTTATGTTTATTATTTAGTTTGTTTATGCAATTATTAATACAATATTATGATACTTAGTTATATCTAGAACAAATGGCTAGTTAACATATGCTATTATGCAATATATACGTCGACTATTTGTTCTAAATAGACCAAATTTCATTATATTATGATTTATTTAACTGTATATAACTTACTAAGACCTCCTTGTCTGTAAATATTTGTCGCACAAGAGCTAATAAATCTTCGAATACTTCAAATCCATATTCATTGCAAATAATGCATAGTCCCCCCAAATCTTTGCGATATCGAATATGACTACAATTAGCTAATCGAGTCATGAAAGAAGTTCGCCCCATTCCATTCGGGTACGTTTCATGGAATTTCGTCCATAATGCTTCTTTTTGATCTTGCATATATAAAATGGGAACTCCAGTTTTGGGATCAACTTTGTAAGAACTTTGCGCAACATTATTCTTATCTTGAAAGAATGCTAAAAATTGCTCTTCTTTAATTTCATCCAGTTTTTGAACAGATTTTTTTGGACCTTCGATTTGTGGTGCACCAGGTCTGTACAACCGAGAATATTCGCGTGCTAGTTCTATTGCACTTGAACTAATCTAATCGTAGTAATTGTAATATCAAAGTTCAGAGTTAAAATGTAATAACTAACATATTTATTCTGAAATAAGTAAGCTATCATTTATTTCGTTTTCAAATAAGTTCGAATATTATCAAAAAAAAGTTGATTTTACGAAACTATGTCTTCAAACATTCCTACTTTTATTCAAAATTTAGTTGACTTTTTATTCTGAAACCGCAAAAGCAT